>ML848018.1:34222-44627 GCA_009831015.1 Picea engelmannii | reverse complement strand
CAACTCCCCCTATCAACAACTCTTCGCCTTTGACTACTAATCAAGTCTTTTAAAGAGAAACTTGACCTTTCATCTGTTGTTGTAATGCTACCTCAAGTACTCAAGACATGTTTTGCCATAATACTTAAGCTATAATCCTTTTCTAACAAGACTGCTTCAATGATGCACTAGATATACTTTAGTTTATGTTTCCCTTTAGCTTGTTTCAAGGGTGTGCCAAGCTTATACAATTTGTGTTCAATAACTATCTTCATTTCCTTCCATACTGATGCTAATTTCTTCATGATTCTAGTCAACTTATTCACTCATTTGTAACCCAAAAGGGGCCTCTTCATTTTTGTTGTATCAAATAGTGATATGGTTCAGTACCCACATTATCATAGATATTTTCTTAATCATATATTGCTACCAAGATCGCAGTCAGTCCATCAATCCATTCTTTTCCTTTTGTTCGTATTTTCTGTTGAGGGCGGATTGAGTAGATCATCAAATTAAAATTAAAATCTCCTTAAGTTATTCATCACTAAATCCTACTGGTGAATCTGTATCTCAGAGTTCATCAACATTGTTGTTTTGTGCAATAAAAGCTTCTTCATCTTCCTTTTTAGAATTTTCTTTTTGCATTTTCCATTTATTGACTAGTGGACAATTTATTTGCATAATATTATCAAGATCTGCACTTTTGTCATGTTCTTCTTTAGGAATTCTCCTTTCTTGAGTTTGATCAAATTTATATGTACAACTATGATCTTCATATTCCTTATTAGGCACTTCACCCATCATTTTCCTATCGATCTTGGATGCAATATTTTCATCATCTTTCTTATTTTTCATTTCAAATTTTCTTCTCCAAATCTTTCCATGAGGCACTCTGATTGTTGGACCTTTCCTTTCTAAATTTCCCTTTTGAGATTAGTTATCTCCTCTTTTCTTCCAAACTTCATTAGATTTTGTTCCTAAATTGTATGGATTATTTCTTATGAGTTGACTTCTTGATTTCATGCAGTCTTGGGATTTGTGGCCAATCCTATCACAGTTGTAACATTTCATTGCATGACAAAACTTTGTTGTGTTGCCAACATAGTTGCATCTCCAACATCTCATTAAGTTATTTGACCTTCCTAAATCTCTCCCTTCAAGACTTTTGCATTCCAATGTTTTATGATCAAATTTATGACAGGAAAAGCAATAATCATTGAAGGTGTTTCCATACTTGGGTCTATTTTGACATGAGAAGTCTGCCTTTTGATATGTTTCTTGGTTTTGATTGTTATAGCTTCCTTCTTTAACAAAGTTTTGAACTTGTATTTGGTCTATGACTGCACTTTTTCCCTTTGAGGAGGAGGATCCTTTCTTATGTTTGGGAATGGGGTTCCACTTACCACCTTCTTCTTTCTTATTGTACCCAAGACCAGTTTTGTTATTGGTTGATCTTTGACTATTCCAGATCCTATCCAGGATAACTGAGTTGTTCTGGAATTTGATAGTTGCATTTGAATTTTCACTCTTCTTTTTTAGGTTGACAACTTCCAATTCCAACATGTGACATGATTATTCCTTTTTAGTCAATTAGATCTTCAGGGCTTCTCCAATTTCTTTAGCTTCCTCAAGTTGAGACTTTATACTGACGATTGTTTCATTTGTCTCTTCTGATACTTATGTGCTTTTATTGGGCTTGTCATATGTCTTCAACTCTTTCACTTCTTTTATTAGATCAACAACTTTAGTCTTCAATATTTTGATCTCTTCTTCTTTGTCTTTTAGATGAATCTTTTGTTCATGCTTTTCATGGTTATTTCTATTAGATTGATTCAAATGTTGTTGTAGCAACATATATTTCTTTTGACATTTATCCAACTCGTCTAGAGTGCACATAATTGTGTATTCAATATGGTCAATAGCATCCCTAGGAATCTTAATATATAGACTATTTTCTAGTGCCATAAGATTCTCTTCTAATGTAATTAGAACATCATTCTTAAGATTCAATAGTTTTTCTTCAGTGATTACTGAGGTATGCATAAATTACTTGATAGATTTGTCTTCTTTTGTGTTATATTCTTTAATCTGATAGGAATTCTCTTCTTTCATGTTTTGTTCTTTAATCTGATAGGAATTCTCTTATTCTGTGTTTTCTTCTTTAATCTGATAGGAATTCTCTTCTTATGTGTTATGTTCTTTAATCAGACAGAAATTCTCTTCTTCTATCTTTTGTTCTTTAATCTGATAGGAATTCTCTTTTTCTATGTTTGGTATTTTAATCCAATAGGAATTCTTCAGCTGGAGCCATAATACTTTAGCATAGGTTTCGTGTCCCATCTTTTCTTTGACTTGGTCTGACAATCCATTCTGAATTGCTTTTAATTCCATTGAATTATCACTCTTTTATTCTTTTGCAGTTTTGGATTTGTTCTTTGAGGTAGTTAAGTACCAAGGCTTACATACTACTGAGTCCCAAACACCAAATCCTCTTGACTTCATATATCTTTTTTATTATTTCCCTCCATGAAGAGTAGTATGTTCCATCAAATAAGGGAGCTTCATTTGTGGAGAGAGCCATTTGTCCACCCATTTGTGTGCTTAGGAGTATATTCCTTCTAGTGTTTAGACATTTTTGCTTGAAGAAAACCCGCTCTGATACTAATTTTTAAAACACACGTTGAAACTGAGAGGGGGGGTGAATCGGTGTCTTAAACTTTTAGACAATTTTCACACATTTGCAAATTACTTTAAATTATATGAATAACATATATGTATTTCAATTTATATATATAACAAAAATTGTATAAAGAAGAATGAATATCATCTATTATTAAACTTGAATAAGTACATAAGATTACAATTATCAAACTACTGAGCACCAACTGAATAAGAGAGATCCAACTCTCTCATACAAGACCTAGCTTGTATTTCTTAGATCCAACTGAGACATGAGGAATCCAACCCTGATAATAAGACCCAGCTTGTAAATAGGCACGAACCTGATAAAGAATGAACCTTCATTCAATTCATTGTATATATATATAGTTAATCCACCAAGATACCTTTAGATTCACCACAACTTTTGGTTTATATAGTATTTAAATAGGTATAGGATTGATCCTTTGTGTCTTTTGACATGAACCATTGCAACTCTTCATATAAAATAACTCCTTTTTTTATTCATTAATTTAGCATGTAAGTTTCTCAATTAATTAGAAGACTAGTCTTGATTCGAATTTCGTCCTCATGAGTTGATCACAAGTATGTATCGACTCCTTATATCGTTCCCATGCTTATGTTGCGTCTCTAGTTCTTCAACAGATCAGATTCAATCTTTTACCATCTTTTTGTACTGTTATGATGTTAATCTCGTCAAATTACTCCTCCGGCCTTTAACTGTTTACAAAAATCAAATTCTGCAAAGGCTCTTTTCTTCAACCCAATGTTCAAATGACCATGGGCTCAAAACCATGATCTTACCCATTTAAGTATTGTTCATATCACCTCTTGTTTCTCCCTTATTCCTCTATCACGAGACCGGTGTTGGAACCAAGTCCTCCGGACTTCGGCCTTCTTCCTGAGTAATACTTCCAAAAAACTGAATCCCACATGTCCATGCTAGCGTGTATCTGTTGACATGGCACTGGCTGAGTGGCTGCCACTTCTCACCTTGATTTGTGACTTTCATATACCTTATATGCCAAATGAGCCTTGACATGTGTCACATTTTACCAACGAACGGTTGGGATTGCACCCACGAGTTGATCCAATGGCCTACCTTACTTTCGAGAAGATCTTGATCAAACAGCTCTGACTTAATTGCTCTGTGTGATAGATGGTTCTTATTTATTTTAAACATGGAATTTTACTTATAATTATTTCATGTGACGGGTTCACAGACTCTCGGACTTGCAGACTCGCATGTCTTCTCGAGTGTCATCAAAATGCACGCCCAACTTCCACAGCCTCCAAGATGAACCTATACTTAGAGAAATTTTAAGTGATTTTTCTCGCGTTCGTGGACTCTTGGACTTGTAGACTCACATGTCTTCTCAAGTGTCAATAAATGCATGTCCAGCTTCTGTTACCTCCATAATGAACCATACTTGGAATTTTACTTAGAATTGTTTTATGTGACGGGTTTCCGAACTCTGAGACTTGCGGACTCACGTGTCTTCTCGGGTGTCATCGAAATGCACGCCCAACTTCCACAGCCTCCAAGATGAACCTATACTTAGAAAAATTCTTAAGCGATTTGTCTCGTGCTCACAGACTCATATCTCTTCTCAGATGTCCTTAGAATGCATCCCCAACTTCCATTACCTCCACAATGAACCATACTTAGAAATTTTTAAGTGATATAGATTGAATATGATACTTAGCCATTTTTTGGTTGCTCAACGGACTCATGGAAAGAGATTTGAGTCGTCTAATAATGATTTCATTTTGATCCAATGATCAACATCATTTATTCATTCTTTGCCGTCTGATTGTGCTCTTATTTTGATCCAACGATCAACATTGTTCTTCATTCTTTACCGTTCGATCTTTCTCTTATTTTGATCCAACGATTTAACATCAATCTCTGTGATTGACAACTCATGTTCTCAATCAAACAATCTATGGGTTTTCACAAATTAAACAAACGATCATGATTACTCCAAAATCCTTTTCGCATATTTTCTCAATTGCATAAATTGTTTTTTGCTTCACTCAAACGCGCTTTCTCTGATGAGCTTTGTGTCAGTGTGCTCCTCTATGCATTGTCGCTATCCAATCACAAGGCTATCTCTCTTGATTTTCTCTACATTGATCCACCTGAGAGATCGTATTCATGATCAGGTAATATGAGGGACTCCTCTATTCCTTCCTCTTCATCAACCTCATCAGCATATGACTGTCCATGATTAATTATTTTCCATGTTTGATTACTATCCATGTTTGATTCATGTTTCCATCAATGACAATACACAATCAATAATCCCAACATGGAGGACCTCATTACCAGCATGACAGCTTAGAGTCACAATCAGGCATTGTGCATAGATAAGGAAAGGCCTCGATGGGAAGAGAGAGTAGCAGCGACTATATTTATGCAGCGGTTAATAACCGCCAGGAACAACGTCAATTCACTGTGGTGGAGTCGTCAGGTACACTAAATCATGTCAAGGTTGATTTATTTTTTTTATTATCGTGCTACATATAGTTTCATTTCACCACATGCATTAGAAAAGTGGGTTGGCATCCTATGAGCATGATGACTTTAAGCAAGTCAAGATAGTTTCGAGGGAAGAGCAAGTGGTAGGACCTAGCCTCAAGGATTGCTTCGTAGACCTGGGAGTGTGTACTACTAGGTTGAAAGTGTACGTCACTACCCTAGGGACGTATGATCTAATCATTGGGATGGACTGGATAGAAGCTCATCGAGCTATGGTAGATTGTTTCCCAAAGAAGGTGCTTTGCATAGATGATGAAGGAAGGTTAGTAGAGATCCATGGTATCAGGACGAAGGTGTCTCTACATTTTATCTCAACAATGAAGGTTAAACATCGCTTAAGGCAAGGTTATTGATTATATGTAGTAAATGAAGGGAAGGGACACTCTCTAGATCAGTATCTACTTTTGTCATAATTCAAGGATGTTTTGTTGAAAGAGTTGCCAAGATTACCTCTTGAGAGGGAGCTTGATTTTACCATCGATCTAAAACCTGGTGCGGGGACAATTTCCAAGACACAATATAGGATAACGGCTCCAGAACTTTGTGAGTTTTAGATGCAGTTAAAGGAACTACTTAACTTAGGGCTTATAAGGCCTAGTGTTTCACCTTGGCGTGCACCAGTAATATTTTTCAAGAAGAAGGATGGTTCCTTACGGGTAGGTATAGATTACAGGGACTTGAATAGAGCTACAATGAAGAATAAGTACCCAATACCATAGATAGATGATCTCTTCAATCAGATGAAAGGAGTTGTGGTTTTCTCAAAAATTGATCTGTGATCAGGATATCACCAGTTAAGGATTAAGGAGGGAAAGATTCCTAAAACCACCTTCCGAACTCGAATTGGAAATTATGACTTCATTGTGGTGCCTTTTGGTTTGACCAATGCATCGAGTGTATTCATGAGCCTCGTATATGGTGTCTTTTGAAAGTACGTATTCCTCTTTGTGTAGGTATTTCAAGATGATATTCTCGTCTATTCCAGGAACAAAAGAGAACACAAGGAACATTTGTGAGTGGTGTTGTTGTAATGTCCCGTTTTTCCTAGGCAATCGGGATACCGTGATGGTTTATACAGTTTCCCGTAAACCATTAGACGGATGAGTTAGGGAAATGATATTGGTAAAGTCACTTTCAAATTATAAAGTGAAAACTTAGGAAAAGTGAGTTTATTAATATTAAACCCCTCTTTGCGGGTATTTCTCTCCAATTAATAATTAAATGAATATTTTAATGGAGAAAAGGAAAAGTGAATGAATAAAAGGACGATTGAAGGGGAAAAAGGAATTATTGACTATTCATTTTGAGAAAATTGTTTTGGAGAGAGATTGCGAGCTTGAGACGAGGGTTTCGAAACCCTTGGAGAGAAAATTCGGTTTCGAGGTAGAAACAATACCTTCCTAGCAGAAGATTGGAGAAACCATTCAGGCTTTTCATTTGTAGACATTGGCATTGTGATTCAGGAGGTATTTAGCGAAGAAGGAACCCCATTTCAATTTTGTGAAGAGGGAAGACAATTTTTTGTTGCACGTGTGGAAGGCTGGGCGTCTTCTTAAGCCTGGGCACATCTTCTATCACCTTGCTGCGTGTAGTCTGTTGGAGCTGCGTTTCCCCATCCACCAAGACAAGGTTTCTCAGTTGGGCGTGATCCCTGCTGGTCAATAACTATGGAGTTGCATGCTCACTAGGCTCGGTCAGGTATCTCCTTCCAAAGGGTCGCGTGGAGTGACAAGGGGAGGCTGTTGTTGTTGGGCGACCTCATTTGGATGGTTGTCTGTTGTTTAAGGAGAGGATTATCACTGCTTTGAGGCTGCTATCTCACCAAATCAACTGGCTGGGCAATAACTACCTGAGTCGTCCTCTTTCATCAACTCGTGGGGGGGCAATTTTTAGCACTTTTTTGTTGTTGTGTATACAGTGGAGGTTCCAAGTCCACATATCAGTCGTTGTTCTCATTTTGAGAGGTATTTCCACTTTTTTGTTGACTGTTATTGATTCAACATTGATATTTAATAAAAACACAGCCAGAGTTTAGTAAATTGTTTCATCTAAATGTGAATGTTTTCATTACCATTTTATGGGTTTTGTTTAAAATCCAAATAACCCTTTTGGCACTTCATTGGGGAGGCATAAGGGGTTAGAAAACCAACATATCAATCGACAAAACAAAGAGACAGCCTGTTTTCCAATCAATTTTCACCTATAGCCATAATTACAGAAGCATGCAAAGTGTTTGACGAAAGTCCAACACCAAAACCAGGAGGTTTTTCCCAAACTTTACAACCTAGAATATTTCGGTGGTATCAGAGCATGATCTTGGCCAGCTGTGGGCGACATTGATGACTAAGGAAGGCCTACAAAACATCACTTATAGGTGCAAAAGGTATAGAAGTGTAGAGGGCAGAGAAGAAGAAATGGGGGACACTCATGAAAACAATGCAAATCTGCCAGAGGACAGAGAGGATGGTTTGATCAGAGGGCTTATGAAAGCCTTACAGGATATTGCAGAGGGCCAAAGAGAGACCCGAGATTTCATGGGAAGAATCACAGGTTATGCTCTAGGGAGAAAGCATGGTGAACAAAGGGGAGAGAGCAGCAAGAGAGGGCAGATGGAAGAAGGGGGAAATACACACAAACCTCATGTTGAGGTGATCACTTCCAGGACCAGCCCTCAGAACCGCCCTCACGACTACAGTGAGATTCCTAGATCTACCATGCCAAAGTTCTTAGGACCACCGAAGACAGGCACAGGAGGGCAGGTAGAGAAGGACGAGCCATTAGCAGCTTATTTCCAGGAGTATAAGGCCATGGATCCAGATTTGAGAGAAGCTATGACTTTTGCTGAGTTTTGTAGCTTCAAAGGGAGAAACAAGTCAAGGTTCTTCAACAGGGGTCACACGCAGAGCTACGAGTTACAATGCACAGTGGGCAAGCTCACTTTGCCATACTTCGATGGGACGTCGAAGTGCACTACACGAGCTTGCGTGCAGAAGCTCGACACCTACTTCCAGCTGAACCCCATGGCAGAGACCGATGCCATTAAGTTGGCAACATTGCACTTGGAGGGTGAGGCACGGGACTGGTGGTACCACGGGATGTCCACTATGGGACATGCCCATATCGTCACCTATGCTGAGTTTACAGGGAGACTGGTGCATAGATTTGACAGGAGAGATCCCGAGTTGTCTTTCAAAGACTTGGCACAGTTGAAACAAACTGGTTCGACAGAGGCCTTTATATCAAATTTTCAGAGGATATCAGTGATGGTCACCGATATCTCTGAGGCCCGATTGGTGATTCTATTCACAGAGGGGCTAACCGAGCCACTTCGAGGATGGGTGAAATCTTATAAGCCTACTACACTACATGATGCAGTTAGCAAAGCTAGAGACCTACAGGATTCAGTACCCAAGCCCAAGTTCACCCCGAGACCGAAGTTCCCCACGAAGTTCAATGACAGGGGACCACCATAGAGGGATGGCATAGGACAATAGAAAAGAGACTGGGCAGGACAGCCACAGAGGGACTGGACAGGAAGGAACAGGATGGACAATGCTACCAGGCAGGATCTAAGGAGGAGGAAGTTGTGTTTCAATTGCAAGGAACCATGGGTACCATGTCACAGGTGTGCAGGCAAGGCCAAGGCACACTACATAGAGGTCTTCTCAGATAGCGGGGAGGATGAAGAGACAGGAGAACAGGGGCAGGAGGAGGACCCATCGATGGCAGAGGCAGAGCAGGCATCGATGGAAAAGCAAGGAACTATAGCATGACTCTCAGGGATCCCCAGGTTTCATACCTTCAGGATGAGGGGAGGAGTACAGGGACACAGAGTGACGGTGTTGGTGGATGGTGGGGCATCCCACAATTTTATCGATGCTTCATTGGTAGAGAGGAAGGGCATTGCCATCGAAGCCTTTGAGGGATTTTCAGTGATCATACCAGGGGAGAACACCCTAAACTATACCAGATACGTCCAACAGATGACATTGAGCCTAGGGAACTACACCATTACCGACGACTTCTTCGTGGTGAAGGTGCCTGACACCAATGTGTTATTGGGAGTCCAATGGTTATACTCCCTATGGAAGTACACCACCAACTACCAAACTATGGAGATGGAGTTCCAGGGACAGGATGGCAAGAGAGTGGTTTTGAAGGGCATGAACACTTACCCTCCCAAGGTAGTGATCACAAAGAAGATGGAGGCAGTGATGAGGCAGGACGACATTGCATGGGTTGCAGAGTTTTAGATTTCAGTATAGAAGCCTAAGGGCGGGGAGCCCAATTTTCTGAGAGAGATAAAGGCCTTGCTTGAGAAGCACCAGAAGGTCTTTGGTGATATACCTCCAGGTAGGCCTCCAGACAGGGGCTTTGAGCACACCATCGAGTTAGAGGAGCGCACGGGAGCAGTGATTACCACCCCGTATAAGCACCCCAAGGCCTATAAGCATGAGATCGAGAAGAACATCAAGGAGCTACTGGAAATGGGCCACATCAGACCGAGTTCGAGTCCTTTCCCTTCTTCTGTAGTGTTGGTAAAGAAGAAGGATGGTACCCTCAGAATGTGCATTGATTACCGAGCCCTCAACAAGAGGACCATCAAGAACAGGTACCCTATACCCCGGATTGATGAGTTGATGGATGAGTTGAGAGGGGCCAAATATTTTTCAAAGATTGATCTACGGTCGGGCTACCATCAGATCAGGATGCGAGAAGGGGATGAGTACAAGACAGCTTTCAGGTGCCACTATGGGCACTACGAGTTCTTGGTGATGCCTTTTGGGCTAACCAATGCCCCGACCACATTTCAGTCCTGTTTGAACCATACGTTTAGCAAGCAGCTCAGGAAGCATTTGTTGGTTTTCTTTGATGACATTTTGGTCTACAACCGTACTTGGGAGGAACACCTCCAACATCTAGATGAGGTGTTGGGCATATTGGACAAACAGGAGTTGTATGCGAAGCTGTCCAAATGTGAGTTTGGGTTGACAAAGATGCTCTATTTGGGGCATGTGATTGGAGCGCAGGGAGTGCAGGTACACTGGGAAAAGATCCAAATGATTCGTGATTGGCCTCCACCGAGGAACACTACAGAATTAAAAAGCTTCATGGGCTTGTGCACTTACTACCAGAGGTATGTGAAAGGTTTTTCTCAGTTGACAGCCCCACTGACAGATTTGACCAAGAAGGGGGCCTTTGAGT
>ML848018.1:0-34122 GCA_009831015.1 Picea engelmannii | reverse complement strand
TGATCTAGATGTATAAATCATGCTAGTATTATCCTTATATTGTGAATGACCATAACTTTTGGATGAAGTTTCTTGAAGGGTGGGTGTATGCAACACCCCAAGTTTATTAAATTAAAGTTTTGATTAAATTAGTTAAATTGATTAATATAATTAAGTTGATGAATTTAATTAAATGAATTAAGTTGATTAATTTAATTAATTGAATTAAGTTGATTAATTAAGTTAAAGTAATTTTGGTTTAATTCGTAAAAATTCAATATTGTTTTAAAAAAGAGATATTTCTTTTTTGGGATGTGTATGTTTATGCATTTATGGAATGGTGTATGCATTTATGGACTGGTGGTTGTGTAGTTATGAGAATTATTTTATTGGATAGAGAATGTATGAGTTATTAAAAGAAGTTAAGGAGAGGATAAAGGATGTCGAGAGGGAGATTTGAGGGAAAAGAGGGGTGGTGGAAAAAGGAGGGTTAAGGGGATGTTGGAGAGGTATTGGAGGAGGTTTTCTTTTTGAGGAAAAGGATGTAACGACCCCTCCGTTATGACCACGAAAAGTGATGTACAAAAGGTAAATAATTATTTTTTTTTGCATTAGGATATTAAATTCGTCACAACATAATTAACAACATCGCAAGTGATGCATCATCATAACTAAAACAACACATAAGCAATGCATTAACATAATTAAAAGCAGCACATAATCATCACATAACCAACGACTCAATCAATGCATCGTCATAATTAATAGATTCACTTAATCAACGCATCATCATAATAAATAAAGAATTTAAGGCGAGGATAAAGGATGTCGAGAGGGAGATTCGAGGGAAAAGAGGGGTGGTGGAAGAAGGAGGGTTAAGGGGATGTTGGAGAGGTATTGGAGGAGGTTTTATTTTTGAGGAAAAGGATGTAACAAGCCCTCCATTATGACCACGAAAAGTGATGTACAAAAGGATAATAATTTTTATTTTGCATTAGGATATTAAATTTATCACAACATAATTAACAACATCGCAAGTGATACATCATCATAACTAAAACAACACATAAGCAATGCATTAACATAATTAAAAGTGGCACATAATCAACGACTCAATCAATGCATCATCATAATAAATAATGACACAAATCAACACATCACGGTCTACTGAAGCATATTACCAATAAATGATTAACCATGTTACTGAATATCAAGGAACTATCCGCTCAACCTACCCTGCAAGGTTAGGACCTCCAAGACACACAAGCAACGCTCAAGTCCAGGATTCATCCGATTGATTTTGACCATTTAAGGTCTCAAGACCGGCGACTGTTCTGAGGAACAAGGAGGTGTCTAAGTCCCTTATTCAATCACATCTCATAACTCTAGACTAGAATATCAGTCATACATCAACATTATTTCAATGCCACAAGAGTAAGCTAGTTACTTAATCACACATACATCAACATTATTTTCATGGCGCAAGAGTAATCTAGTTACTTAATCAATCATACATCAACATTATTTTCATGGCGCAAGAGTAATCTAGTTACTTAATCAATCATACATCAGCATTATTTTCATGGCACAACCGGATATTGTATTATACTTATCATTTTCAAGCAAAAATGAGTATAAATGAGAAAAGAACATTTCATACGAATAATAAATCAAGAATGTAAATACAATCTTGATTGCATGTAGCTTAACTATACATCTCGTTTGGATAACTTCTAGGTGTATGTAAGGAAAGGTTGTAATTTACAAATTCATTATGAGAACCCATAAGAAAATTGATATTCTTTAAACAATACATTAATAAACACGTTTTACATTAAGAATCCATTATGTAAAACTAATAAAACCATTCGTAATAGCAATAGACTAGGCAGACAACTGCCTTACCTATCCCAAAGGGGAGGACTTATATTAAATAAAATCCTAATGTCAGAATAAGGAGTCAACTACTTTATACATCCATTAATAAATACTAATGGGAAATCAATCCTAAAAATGATAAAATAAGGATTCAACTACTTAGCATCCCTTTATGGACTATAAAATTTATGAATAAACATATCAACAACCACTGTTGCACATCCATGTTGAGGGTCTTGAGAAGGGCCCAACTTATCCATCAATAAAATAACTTATATACTATAATGAAACTCCATATAATTCTAAAGGAAAACCCATTCTATGTTAATACATACAAAAACTAGACAAGCCATAATAAGATTTAGCTAGGGTTTCGTTTCCATTCCCGAGTCATGAGAAGATCTAATCTTCTTAGCGCCATGCATACCAACGCAATCTTCTATGTAATTCATAATAATTAAAATTTATAAGAGGGGGTAACATCACATTACACCCCAAGAGACTTACACCCATATATTAATCTATAAAGGAAGCTAAATGGTCACATCAACATGTAGTATCAATATTCAACCCTTATCTTTTAAAATCTAAACCACGGAACCCAAGATATCAAATTTGAAATCAAAAGTTTCACACGCTATACATGCCTTGTATAAAGGAGAGTGAGGAATGAGAGGGCGCACTAGCAACCCAAATTATGTCAAGGTTTGAGCAATGAGAGGGCATGCTAGCAACCCGAATTTCTATCAAGATTTGAGCGATGAGAGGGTGCATCAGGCAAGCCTGAATTCTGTCAATATTTGAGCAATGAGAGGGTGCACCAGGCAACCTGATTATGTCAAGGAATGCGCAAGGAGAGGGCGCACCGGGCAACCTGAATTTCTATCAATAAGTGAGCACATAGAGGGCGCATCACGCAAGCCCAAATTTCTTGTCAAGAAGTGAGCAAGAGAGGGTGCACTAGGCAACCCAACTTTCTGTCAGAGAGGTGAGCACAGAAAGGGTGCACCAGGCAACCTAATTTTTTGTCAAAGAAGTGAGCAAAGGGAGGGTGCACTAGGAAGCTTGTGTTTGTCAAGGATTGAGAAATGGGAAGGGCTCACTTGCAAGCCCAAATTCAATCGTGATTTGAATGATGGGAAGGGTGCACTTGCGAGCCCAAATTTCTATCAAGAAGTGCGCAATGACAGGGCACATTAGCAAGCCCGAATGCTACCAAAGAATTGAGGAATGGGAGGGCACAATTCAAAGGAAAATCTCATTGCCATATTTCAACTAGACTGTAGAGATCAAAGTTCCTACATTAATTACAATGATGCTCGATTCAATTTAAAAGGCAATGATGATTACTTATAAGTGCGCAGACTATGCTCAACGTGAGCCTGCAGAAATCGATTTGGATTTGGGGAAAGAGAAAAACTTGGCACAAATTTTCTATTTATTTCATTGAGAAGACAATGACAGTGCAATCATTAGGAATCCACTTCTAGATTTTACGAAAACATCAAGAGCTGGTCTATTCAATCATAAACTCTTCAACATGTTACGCAATGGAAAAACCTCGATTATACAATCTCTCTTTCATATATAATAAGCCCTCAAGTATCTAGTCTATACAATTTCAAGCTTCTACACAATCTACATCAAATTATAACAATTAGATTAAACAATAAAAATCAATGCAATTATAAATTCCATAAAATACCGTAACCGACGACAAAGATGGCCTGAAGATGATCTTCGACAACTGACGTTCCTTCTGACCTCCTGCTTGCTAATTGTAGAGAGTTCATCGGTACCTCCCAGCCAACGTTAGGGGTACTCTTCTTCCCCCTTATCCCTACGAGCCACAAAGGAGCCACGCACACAAAACTAGAATCCTCTAGCTCCTAGATTGCCTCACAAGGTAGAGCCACCACTCTCTCCCAAGCTGGGTATCTCAACTCTCACAAGTAAAACCAGTCAAAAATAATTCGGTAGCATAACTTTACCAATAACCTAATCTGATCTTTTTTCCCTCTATACCATTTGCTTTATAAGATTTTCCTTAATGACACGTCCCCACTTGCACACTTAATTTTCTTTTAATTAAATAAATTATAATTATTTCCCCCTTACACTTGTCACCCTCTCCATAAGTTGCACAAGAAAATTCCATATTTCATTTTAATTAAAAGTCAATTTCCCTCACCTTTCCTAAATGTGTTCCTTAAAACACTCCTAGTTGTCTCTTTATTCCCCATCTTCCCATTTAATGATTGACGCCTTACTAAATATGAGTTCAGTTAAAATAGGAGTCCTCTCCTAGTTAAACTAGTGTTAACTAGACTCTAGATACCTTTCTATACGTACACATTCTTTCATGTTGATTTCTTTCTTATTTTAAAAATCCCCTTTCTATATTTCTTGCACACATGTGTATTATATTAATTCTTTAGACTTATTTCATTTTTCTCAATTTCTTAAATTGATTTACCTCATTCCTATTTTGATTTAGTTAATAATTTTAGCTTAGCCTCCTTACAAAAACTTAAACTTAGGCTTAAAATCTAGAATAGGCTTAGACTTTACACAGATTTATAATTAATAATTTACTCATTAATTAATTATTTTAAATCCGACAATGTCAATTTAATTTATTGTTTTCTACGCCACCTAGATTCGTTGACTCAAGTTTCTTTTTAAATTACGCGACATGCCCTTCAAGACGCACTCTCGTGCTCCAAGGGTGCCACTCGCCTTTTTACTAGTTTTGGTAGTTTCCCAACCCTTGGAGTTAACACTCCATTCAGGTGACCTTGTGAGAGACTAAGGGATTCTAAGGAATAAGGACCCCGCCTTATTGCGTGCCCTTAGATATTTGTGAGCGATTGTCTCAATCTTCCCTCACGACATCGTGGACCTCTTGAACTAGGTAATTGTTAACCTACAATTCGAGCCATGACAAGAGTGCTAGTAGGTTGTGACAGGGACGATGCCACACCTCTCCCTCAATATCTTGTCTTTGTGCATGCCCCCTTTACTCCTTATGTGAGTCATATTAGCAAGCAATTGTTAGCCTACATCCATCAACGAAATATTGTCAATGATCCATATACAAAACCATACTATAATTGATCATATGTCAAATATGCACAAATGAAACACTCAAACCAATATTATTCACTCCCTGACTCAATCCGGAGTCCAACGAGGTCCAATGATTCCATTGGCATCCACAATCTGTAAAGTGTCCTGCACACTCAGGAAACTCGTCAATAACATCTGTCAATACATATATATCAAATAACATTAAATCACAACATCAACATCATCATAAAAGTCCATAAGCGAAATATATAACCATGTAATATAATTGGATCACTTGCACACAAGTGTACTCAAATAATAAGTCGATAACATGTGATCACAAGAGTGGGATGTTACAAAGGAGAAGAAACATAAATTTGAGAGGATGACAGAGATTTTGGGAGGGGAAAGAACTCGAAGTTGGGAATTTTGGGCATATATGAGGTTGGACATTGTCATTAGGAATTTTGGGTATGGGGGATAGGAAACTGCAAGGATTTCCTAGAGCTAGGGATTCGAAGAGTTTGTTCCTAGTTGACTGGGAGGAAAAACATTTAGTTTTCAGGAAGTTTCAAGAAGTCGACAATAGATAATAGAAAACAACTCAAGGGGCAAACTTCTTCAAGAGGTATTTTACTAATTTACTATTTTGCTCTAAATCAAAGTTACGATATATATTAAATTATGTTATGAAACTACTTTGGTATGTGAAATGTGTAATTTGAGATTTAAGTGATTAATTCGTTCGAAATTATTGTCATGTAAACATAAATTAAATTTCATACAAATAGAAATACAACATAAAGTTTTCTCTTATGTTCATAAGAGATCTTCCATTAAAAGAAAACTCACTTAGATTACACGATTTATTTTTCAACTATGAAGCCCTAGTGAAGGGCTTCACATTTTTCTTCTCTCACATCTCAATAGGTATTGTCGTTTTTAGTTTGGCTCCAAGCTTGAAGTATTTTTGTATTATCCTAGGGCATATCAAAAGACCACAATTGGATTTCCATACAAAACTCATTGTCAAATAATTATTACCTTGTTCTCGACTTCAGGTCCTATGATATCATGACACCTACATTGTATTTCACAGATTTTTTCAATAATTGAGTATTATTTTCCAAGAGGAGTTTCTTCCTTAGGAAAGTTCAATTATATGGTTGGATATTTTCTCAAGAAGAGAAGAGGAATTGTGCCCAAATGAAAGAGAGAAGGGGGATGCTCTTTACTTTAATCGAAGTAGTTGTTTTCATCATTCATCGGAAGATCCACAATGATAGTGTTGTATTTCACTGTGGATATTTCGATGATTTATGAAAACCCTAACCACATATGTATGAAAACTTGAAGTACTTATTCCTGACTATACTTTGTGATTAAAACATGTCTATTTGAAGGGGGTGTATTTCCTCATCTTGAATGCTCTACACACGTCGAGGTTTAGAATTTGTGCAATTTTTGTCACTATGGTCCAATGCAAATTCACTATAACAAGCAATAGTTTCCCAAAATTCTAGCCTTATTGAAGTTGCACAAATTTTGGACCTTCTGTTTTAGCAGTTAAGATTCCTACCATTGTTTCAATATCTTAGCCAAGTTTTCTCTCTTGGTAGTTGTCCAAGCTTCCCTGAATAGAGCATGTTTGTCATCCAAGTTGCGTAAAATGATATCCCTCGTACTTTTCAAAGCATATTTAATTAGGAGAATCATGGGATTAGTAGGAACTTAAATAATTTGGTTTATTGCTTCCTCGGGAAATCTAGAAGAAGTAGGCATTGTATACAAAGGTTTAAAAAAAAAAACTTTCCTAAGAAATTCAAATTTCTTTGTTCTAGTGCTTAGTTTCTCCCTCAAGTCCTAAATTATCAACTCATGTTCATTCACCTTTGAACCAATAACATCCAATGATGCTCTATGAAAATCGACAATGGTAGAAGATCTTATGCTACTAACATCTACTCTCGGTGTAGTGATTTTAATCTTCTTTTACCCACTCTATTTCTTTGTGAGTGACCATATGACCAAAAAAACATTGTTAGTATCATATTTACAATCATGTAAATTCAATGATTCATTGTCCTCAGGCAAGATTGTATTTCCTTTTTAAGCCTAATTAATTGAGTATCCCAATAAAATATGGAATAAATGTTTCAATTTGTGCTAGCATTGAGAACAAAGAGACAATTATAGATATCACAACAATAGAAAATGGAGGAATGAGGAGAATTTTATGAGGTAAATTCACAAATCGCATCAAACCCTACTCTTTACTCTTATTTACCTCCCTAGTAATATTTGTCTTATCTCCCTCCCTTGTAATATTTATAAGCAAAAGTATGGTGTAACCCTAGATCTACTCCTTCTCGTGATCCCTAGAATTGAACAAGGTGGAATATATGGCCCTCATTAAATGTGATTCAATGAAATAATATGGGTCATATCCATCCAATTCTTCCTCAGTACCCAGGTTAAAATATTTCGGCCCTAAAACAATTTTAATCAAATGTTCATATGATTTATGGTTTCATGGGCATGATAATGGATTATTTAATCCCCTTATATTTGAATAATGCATGGTGTTAGGGTCCTACCCTAACCCCTTTACTTAGGATATTGTATTGATGTATGAGGCCAACTTCCTTGAATAAGGCCCACTAAATAGTTTGTTAATAGTCACTCGTTGTAAAAAAAGGTTCCTCTTTATTAATAAGGCCCAAATTAGTTAGTTGTCCCTCATTATAAGTGGGCCTGCGGGTAGTTAAAATTCTTTATTGATAGCTATATATTGAGTAGAAGGCTATGTAATGTTTTGTTAGGACTTTTTATTGTATTTGGAGCTTTTCCCTAGGAGATTGCCCCCTTGAACAAGCAAGTGAACATAGTTATCTATTTTTTTATAACATGAATACAAAAGAACTTTCTGAGGGTTTATCTATTTTGTCTTGTAGTATTTGGTTTTGCACTATTAAATTCCATCTGATTTCTCCGAAGTTATAGGTTTAATTACATTATAATTAGCTTTAAATCTCTTTCTTGGGCCAAAAAATGAGATTTTTTAACTCTTTTTGCATATTTATGATGCAAAAAAAAGGATGGTGGCATGTAGGTCGATTTATGAAACTTCCTATGAATAATTTTAATAAATTAGCCATATATTTGAGTTCCTATTAAAAAAATAGCCAAGTTCAAAAAAACAAATTCCAAAACGGAGTTCGGGAAGTGGAGTTATAGTTGATTTAAAACCAACTTTTTTTAGGGTTTTTCAGTGACGACCGCGCGAAGTTGTGAATTGGATATCTTTTGATAGAGTGCATAGATTTCAGTCAAACCAATGCCAGTAGATCCTAAGAAGTGATGGAATCTCATAATTGGAGTCATAATAGCCAATCCGAGAAGTATAGTTGAAGTTATGATCATTTCACATTTGAAGCCTCAAACCCTACCCTGAAAATAAAGTTATTTTGTAGACTTCTTTCTTTGGTCGGGGAGCTGTTAATTTTTTGAAAAAAAATTTAGAGACATGTACCGACATATTTAAATAGTATAGTGAATTTTCATTCATTAGGTAAAAATGTGATCGAGAAAGAATACACGCAGGAAATACAAGTGGAATTACATTGTTGGAAACCCTTGTAACACCTTTTGGTACCCCTTCAAGTAGTACCACATTCGACAATACATGTATAAAGAATCTCACTTCCACGTACCCTGGGGTATATAGGGAGTCCCCTGGGTGTTCCTAAAACTAACATTAGATAAACTAATCAACCATCTTGTTGCTATACTACATCAAGAACATCACTAAGGGAAATCACTCGCTAGTACCTCGGTAGTCAAGTAGTACGAGTAAGGGCATGGTTAAGCCTCCTTAGTTAGTGCCCTGAGATATTGGGTTGAGTACTATTGTTGGACCCCACACGTATATCAGAGAGCTATAACACCTTACACTCCCTTTTCTTTAGGACCCAATAACCCTTTTCAATGAATTGATCCAAGGTGGATCCCTATAAACCACCTCATACTAACACCCCACATAATATGACTACCTGCTCTTTTGTTGGCAAGTTGAACAAATTGGAATCTCAATACACAACCCTTAATGTTTTACTATAGCAAATTCAGCAGACCGTAAATGGTTCGGATTGAAAGTTGGACGTGAATTTGGATAAGAAAACTTGGCAGACCCTAACAAGCTTGGATAATATGTTGAATGAGAAGTTGGTATTTATGCCACCTTGAGGCATACCTAGAGAAGATCCCTAGAATGCATAGCACATTGAGCCACACACCAAGAAGAAACTTCTAACTCAAGACTATTTAGCCACCAACAAACCTCTTCATGTCCTCATAGGCATAAACCAATGGATAATAAAAGATGGCACCATTTTCCTAAAGTGGACCTAAACAAGTTTGATAGTTCCGACCCATCATAATGGGTCACCAATATAGAACATTACTTCTCCCTCCATGGTATTACTGAATACATAATGAAACTTAGTGTGTGGGTCTCGCATCTAGATCCAAAACGATGGTAATGGTGGGAATGGAATAAACAAGCCTATCCAAGCTACATCATCTAGAGTCGGTTTGTTAAAGTTATCCATGCACGTTTTTATACAAATTTTCACTATTTGCGGTGGCTTACCAAGTTATGCCAAAAAGGCTCAATCGAAGAATTTTATACTAGCCTTTGAGCTATTAGCCATCCATATAGAGAACTTGATATATTCTTTCTATAAAGAATGTTTCATTAGTGCCCTCAAGGAGGAGATTCGAGCAAGAGTTTGAATGCAACATCCTGCTACCTGGTTGTAAGCATATCAGAGGGCTCTAGAAGCGGAGATGGTGATCAATGCACAAACCAAAAAAACCTCTTGCATTCCCTCCACTTTCCCTCCCCATTTTAATTCCCTAAGCACAACCCCTACTCATCCCTGGAAAGTACAAAGGTTATCTCTGATAGAAATGGTTGACTACCAAAGATGTGGACTATGTTATAATTGTGATGAGAAAATGCTCAAGGTCATAGGTATAAAGAATAAAAATTGTTCCAAATTGATATGACGAGTCTGGGCCTAACAAAAGACATAACTACCATAGATACATCAAATTCCACTCAGTGCACAACTTCCAAATCGTGATAACCAATGGAGGTATGAAGAAATGTGGGGGCAGATGTGAACATGTCAAACTTCAAATGGGTGACTATTGGCTCAAAACCCATCTATTCGTTATCGATATGGGTGGTTGTGTTTGTTATCGTGCAATTTGTACTTGTCCAAATCCCAAGGAAAGTGAGGGAGATTGGCATAACAAACAAGACGTCCTACCACTGTCACCTCAGTAGGATATCCCCACATTTTAGGAGTAGAAAGAGATCTACCCCAGGGGAGGCATCCCTGGCGGCCTAAAGGGCTGGGTAGACTAAGGTTATGTCAAGAGATACCCCCCTCTCATGGGTCACCAACGTCAACAAAGTCTACGTTGTTACGAGGAAAATCTCTCTATGGCTAGGGTAAACCACAACAGACGAAAATGACTGCAGAAATCAACTATATTATCAAGTATGCTATATAAACAAATATGCTAGCAAGACAATATAAAAGGCCTACCTCGTCCAGATGTTCGATGAATTCCATCGTTGAGCACTTCACCCAAAGCAATATACCTACAAATAGTCCTCAACAACCAAGCAAAGAAAGCATATGGTGATAATATATGATGTTAGCACATTCGATAGAATAATCCATTAATATACATAACAAATACGCCCATGGAATAATAATTCAAATATTTGCAAGATATCAATTGGAAGGGAAAAGAGTATTTCTATTAATATATGATCAGCAGAAGTGAAAAATTTACAGACTTTCGTGTCAGCACGGTTCAGAACCAAGAAACTAAGTTCCTTCCAGTTGGGCCTCCACCACTTCAATCCTCCACCAAAGGCAAGCTCATAGAAGAGATACAATGAAGTTCTCAATCAATAAGGGAAGAGCTTGGGGGATGAGCACTGTGTTCAGACTTAAAGGACAAAGGGATGCAGACTCAATATGAAGTAAATAATTTCTCCAGAGTAACTTTGCTCTCAAAGTTGAATTCTTTCTCCTCTTTTCCATAGCTCGGAATTGGCCCACTTATAGCCTTCAAATGGAACTCAAGGGCCGAGTTGGAACGTTTCAAGTGTATGGAAGGCCAAGGATCATTGATCTCCTGTCGTGACATGGAAACCCAACACCATTTTTCATTTTTGGGCACAAATCTCGATGTACGCAAGTTGTAGTGGTGCAGCCTGCATATACGCATGTTGTATAGTAGGCAAGGTGCATACATGTGGGGAAAAATGTATTTTTTAGCTATGGGGTTTTGCAAAAAGGGATGAAAAGTCTACATAGGGAAATGGAAAAAGGCCTTATGTGCAAGATTGCATAGGGTGATGCAAATATTTCTATAATAGATGCCCCCTAATGTGTGAGGTTAGAGGAGTAACTGCGATGGCTGAAATACATTATAAAAACCCAGAAGTGGTGATGGGGAACCAGCTGGAAGAACTAGTTGCTCGTTACATTATGCACTGACTTTGCATACATGGCTGCCAATTTGAATTACACTGCAGATCCATGTGAAAATATACCAAACAATTGTCTGTGGCCATGAATAGGCAAATACAAATGCGGTTACATGCCAAAGGTTGTCATAGTCATGAACAAGTCCCAGTAGAACCAGTATCAAAATCAATCTAAAGATAACTTATACAATGGAGTACAATATGATCTCCCATGATCACTGAAGTCATATAGGTACTGGTCCAATGAAAAGGAAGCAACAACTCAGGAAAGATACGGCCACATACTGATGTCTTCAAGTCTTCTACACAATCTGCCAAAGGTGCAAGTCTACATCATGTGAATAAAAGGAGTTGAGGTCGAACACAATGAGACATTGTTTGATTATCGGTCATTGAGGTATATCGTTAACAAATGCGATACAACCTACCGATAATGAAAGTAGGTATCAAGGCACCGAGTACATTCTTACAAGTGTGAATAAAGGAGTTGGTGTCAAACACTTGAAGAATCCATAGATCATGAGACATTGATGTATTCCCAACTGTCGATGGCAAGAGAACCTGCCACTAATGACTGCAAGCCTCAAGGTACTCATAAGACTCTAGGTCTCGTTTCCATAATATATGAGTTGAAGTCGATGGAAGGAGACCCGCTGAAAGAAGAGCATAAAGGCATCTCTCATCATTCAGCACGAGGTACAAAGCAGGAGATTCATGATTTGGAGAAAATCAGATGAAGAACATGTTCACGAACCAATGACCCTGTGCGTCTTTCGCATGTGCCAAGTGCAAGTTGTACAAAAAAAAACCCTCTGGATAACAACCAATGTGGAAAACTGTTGACAAAGACGAGGAAACCACCAATAAGGCTAATGGCATCCAAGACACTACACGAATCCCAATGTGTGAATAGATGTCTTGTTGTCAAACACAAGGGAAACCACCCAGTCAACGACCAATGATGAAATGTCGATTGTTGGGTTCAAGGTTACCTACCAATGATGAAAGTAGGACCAGGGTGTGTGATAGGACTACAGTATCATGTGATTCTTAGACAAACTAAGGGTATGGCCGGCATGCAAAGTCAAGAGTTCTGAGGAATGGCCGACACAAGTTGATAGACATCCTTTGAACAAGAGCATGAGACATATGGAAGACTTTGTCAGCATAGACTCGACGATGAAACCATGAGATGCAGGAGGCATCAATGAAATTCTCCATAGGGACTGGAAGAGTAACTAGTCGGTAGAGAAAACTCTCTATAACGAGCTCAGCTTCCTAAGGTCATTCTAAACCCAAAATTATGATGACAAATGGACTAAATAACTTTGTGTTATGTTCAAAGGAGACATGACTGCTGCCAATGTAAGATAATATTCCCTTCCCGCCCGTCTTTTTTTGTTTTTTCATAGACAAATGAATGCTATGATAGAGAGGAGGAAACGAGTGTCGCAAGTAAGCAAAACTAGTTCCAGCAGTGGAACATACCTATGCTCAATGCAAGGAGATGCATGTGGGAGATGGGCACTCGGGGGAATGTTCCCTCCTGGGTATAGGGTGTCAAATTGCGAAGGTTATAAATGAGGCTCTGCTTCGTTGAGGATGCAAAACTAATGAGGCAAACAGTTTATAACGTGAAGTGAGAACCGATTATATGTTGAATACTGCAAGCAAGGGCATGAGATGCAATCACAACTTAACGCCAAAAATGTCCTTTTTCATGATCTTTAGTCTACTTGGTGTGAAAAGGGGATAAACTTGTACCAAATAGACATCCTTTCAAATCCAATTTACGAGTGTGAAAGAGACAAGTTCACTCAACAATCTTTTCACTTTTTGGAAACGAGTCAGAAAAGAGATAAATTAAGACTCACGGCCTTTCAAGTCCAATTTAACGAGTGTGAAAGGGACAAATCACTTGGCAATATTTTCTCTTTTTTAGGTGAGTCGGAAAAGAGCTTAAATCAGACTCGCTTGGGAGTTTCTAGGCGGCAAGTCACCAGGGAGGCCAAGGCTCCTGTGTTGGACTTCTTTGGAATGTCAGTATGGTCGCCAATTATGTTACGAGTAAAATCTCTCTATGGCTAGGGTAAACCGCAACCGATGGAAATGACTACAGAACTCAAATCTATTCTCAAGTATGTTGTATAAACAAATATGAAAGCAAGACAAGATAAAAGGCCTACCTTGTCCAGACGTTCGATGAAATCCATTATTGAGCACTTGACCCAAAGCAATATACCTGCAACTAGTCCTCAACAACCAAGCAAAGCAAGCATATGGTGATAATATATGATATTAGCACATTCGATAGCATAATCCATTAATATAGATAACAAATACGCCCATGGAATAATAATTAAAATATTTGCAAGATATCAATTGGATAGGAAAAGAGTATTTCTATTAATATATGATCAACATAAGTGAAAAAGTTATAGACTTTCGTGTCGGCACGGTTCGGAACCGAGAAACTAACTTCCTTCTAGTTGGGCCTCCACCATTTCAATCCTCCACCAAAGGCAAGCTCATAGAAGAGATACAATGAAGTTCTCAATCAATAAGGGAAGAGCTTGGGGGATGAACATTGTGTTCAGACTTAAAGGACAAAGGGATGGAGACTCAAAATCAAGTAAATAATTTCTCCATAGTAACTTTGCTCTCAAAGTTGAATTCTTTCTCCTCTTTTCCATAGCTTGGAAATGGCCCATTTATAGCTTTCAAATGGAACTGAAGGGCCAAGTTGGAACGTTTCCAGTATATGGAAGGCCAAGGATCATTGATCTTCTGTCGTGACATGGAAACCCGACACCATTTTTTTATTTTTGGGAACAAATCTCGATGTACGCGAGTTGTAGTGGTGCAGCATGCGTATACGCATGTTGTATAGTAGGAAAGGTGCGTACATGTGGAAAAAAATGTATTTTTTAGCTCTGGGATTTTGCAAAAAGGGATGAAAAGTTCTCACAGGGAAATGGAAAAAGGCCTTCTCTGCAAGATTGCATAGGGTGAGGAAAATCTTGCTATAACAACGTCTGGGGAATTGAGGCAAAAGAAGAATGTTGATGTACCTGCCCAGAACAAGAACAATATAGCATGTATGTGCAATTTCCAAGTACCAAATGATAATAAAAGCCTCAAAGACAATAAAAAAATGAAGTGGTTGAAGAAAATTTGTAGAAATTTATCAGTTTACAACAACAATAAATGTTATGTAACAACCACAAAAATTAGTGCTCAAAATTGCTAGAAAAAGACAGTGAAAATTAAGCATATATCAAGTAGATTCCTTAGCAATTGTCACAAGCAAGTTCTGAGTAAGTTAGCTTTGAGTTAGCTTAGTATATGCAGAAAATTTGTTGCAGTTAGATGGTTGTAGCAAACATTTATAACAACAACAAGAAAGTTAGAGATCTAAGCTAAGTTAATGTTAGACTTAGTTAACATAGGCTTGAGAGAATAAGGTTTGAGTGTTTGATCAATCTTCCAACAGGAGAGAAGTGAGAACTAGTGCCTTTTAGGGTTTATGGAGTCAATTATATCAGCACAATAACTTGGAGAAATAACAATGATTATACTTGTCTAAGAGATGAAAAGGTGGAAGCTTGAGGAGTAGCACCTTAAGTCCTCAAGTACCAAGCCCTTAAGAGAAGGTTCAACTAGGGTGTAGGCACCTCTAGGCCCTATTGATTTCTCCTATCCTTGGACTCATGAAATATATTTAGTGTAATAAGATCTAGACAAATCTTTTAAAGTGCTAGCACTTTAGCGCTCTAGAAGTTTGTCTAGACAAGATCTGCTTAGGCAAGACTAGCAAAACAAAGAGCAAGAAAGAAGCACCTTATGTTTCTTACTCCTAGGTTTTTTAAGAAAGAAATTTCATAATCTTAAATATGAACAAGTAAACATACCATAAACATTTATCATCAAATGAAAATTGCAGATTTACTTACTTCACCAAGAATAATCAAGCATAAAAACCCTAGATTTGCCAAAATTCCACCAAGAAATGATCCAAACTGCATCCAAACAAGTCTCCAAGCAAGTGTGCCTCTAAATTTCAGCCAAGTACCCCAAAAAGGGCACCAATTTCAGTCCCCCTCTTATGAGAGGTGAGTTATGATAAAACGAATGTCACTTTTTGTTTATTTATACAAAAAATTGACCTTTAATTACTTTAGGTCAAAAAATCAAGGTTGACCCTGAACATTTACTTCAAAAATTAAATTTACACAAAAACTAATTTAAAAATCCTTCTAAGGATGATGTCATGCTCCTCTAGGGTGACGTTGAGCCCCATAGGTGGGGATGTTGGGCAAAGAATATGTAGCGCTAGGCCTCCAAATGCCCTAAATTATGCCCACATGTGCCAAAACCTCATCAATATCTTCAAAATTACAAACCCTAGCCCTAGGTGACATCTAGGGCTACTAGGGTGATGTCTAAGGCCTCCAAGGGATATCATCCAGGTGGGAGGAGTTGGGCACCCTTCATCCAAGCCTGCCAAAGGCAACAACCTCTTCCTTCATCATGCAAGCTGGTCATCATTGTCTTGCCCCAAGCATGGGGTATTTGCATCCATTTGTGGGCTTGAAACCCTCACGAAGGTCTGAATTGATCATCTCCTCATGAATACCTGTCCACTAGAAAAATTATTGCAAAGACAACAAGTATGCCCTCCAAAGATCCATGAGTCACAAGTATCATAACAAGTAAATCACATCTAATAATCAAAGCACCCGAACATGTGCATCAAACCCCCCCCTTAAACCAAACAAATGTTCAAGGACGTTATACAACTTGCCAAATCTAGATTTGGGAAGGGTCTCGAGATGCCCTATTGGGTTAATGACTCTCAGGGCTAGGGTGTTTCCTAGGTGGAGCCTATCCCATTCATGTGTGTATGTGAGATGGTGTGGGGTAAACTTTTGGGCATGGGGTTCATGACATACAAGGGTTTGTATTATCTTACCTATGGGTGCCTTCGTGGAGGGTGAGTTGCACCTTGTCCTCAATGCAAATTTTTCCAAGCCCATTTGTTTTCCATTCTTCTTCTTAGCTTTTTCTTTCATGTTTCTTTCATGTTTCAAGGAATTAGTTGAAGGCCATTGTCATGGCTTGGTGTCCAGATGCAACAATGTCATTCACAAATACCTCATGGAAATGAGAAGGTTGGCTTGTGATGAGACCCCCTTTCCTTCAGTCATGTAATTGAGAGCCACTATCCTGGCTTGGTGACCAGATGATGTTAATGTCATAAAACTAAATATTTATGATCATGATAGGTTGGCTCGTGATGAGACCTCATATCCCCCAACTAACACCTTGAGTATTCATTATCATTCATTTTGTGGGTCCCTTATTCTTACAGAGAAGTGTTTAATTTCTTTCTCGAGGATCCCTAGGTGAAGCATCTCAAAGGTTTTATGATTGGATTTTACCTTTTTCCAACTACTTTTACCCTATGGGCCTTCAGCCCCTTCTTCCCACAAGGTAAGGTACGATCCCTTCTTGGGTCAATACACCCGAAGATCCCAAAAGGCTGAGGAGATGGAGGGGAAAAAGGTATGGAAAGTGACAAGTATGGTTAGGAGAGGACGATGACTTTTCAAGGAACCACCCAGTAGCAACCCATTCCCAAGGGCAACTGACTTACTAGGACATAATGAAACCCTTCTCAAGTTTAAATAAGGCAAAGAGAATAAATTCCAATCAAATGTTATGAAATAAAGAAATGTCCTTTGCAACATGTTCAAATGCTTTAAATATCATAGTGATACATACCATGATACCTAGACTCATTACCTCAAGGAGCAAGACCCACTGCCTTATAGGAACCAGGCCAGTGTGGTGGATACATCAATGAAAAGAAGAGGCCCCTCCAGGGCTATGATCTATCCATCTGGCTCTCGACACTCCATGTCTACAACCTGTGTGCCTCGAGACATAATATCCTCAGTTACCCCTAGGTTGGGGGTAACATCTAGCTTTTACTCGGGAACATGTGCTCACCGTAGAGCGTATGAGAACCTCAACATCTTTGGTGTGACCCGCTCCTGCTAAATCTCTACAAAAGATGTCGGTAATACCTAAGGTGGTGATATCACCCTTTGTCAATATGTGATAAAATCAAATGAAAAGTGAAAGTATCTATATTCTAACATATGATCATGAGCATACATATATACAAATGAAGTAAATCAAATATGTAAATGCAATTATAACTATACTAGAATGATATGAAATGGTATGTACAATGGATATAAATGCCTACCTACCTCTACGTACGTCTGGGTTGAATGATAGGTGTAGTCATATAACCAGTAAAACCATCTTAGCAATACCTCATAATACCTGCCCTTGTGCTTCATCTTAAACCAAGACAACAACTAGTCAAACACAAAAATAACACGAATTAGAACATTCATCATATCATAGGAAATCATAAATTCTAGCTCATGGAGGTGGGAGGGAGGGACAAAATCATGCCAAGTCATATCTTGAGAAAAGTGCTCAATCCACCTTTGAAAAAGATCATGAAAGGTCAAAAGCTAGAGAGGTCGTATCAAAGAGTCGAAGAGTTGACTAACTTGGACCTCATCAGTCCTCGAGGTTTGAGAAGGGACTAAGAAGACTCTAGAGGATGACTGGCAACCATTTAGGGGAAAGTTGAAAGAGTGAGATAATAAATTTCTTCTAAAGGAATTCAACCTACCCTTAAATTCTAAGAAAAGGCTCTACCCTGGAGAAAACTTGGGACAAGAAGCACGCCTCCTAGTTGCATCCTTAGTGACATTGTGAGATAAACGAAATCAAGGGAGTTGGAAAACCTTATCTCAAGTATCTTGATTTAGGCGAACCATGTCCTCACCCTTCTCAAAATCTGAGCACAACAACAATTGAAAGTCTCCTTCATAGAATAAATCCAAGTGCTAAAAAGAATATTTGCCAGACTCCTCAAGGTGTGACCGTCAATTATCATGAGAACATTGCATTAATTCATCCTCGGGTGTTTGGAATATATATGTAATCATGTGATCTCCTTGTTTCCAAATGTTAGAATCAATATAAATCTCATATGATATTTGTGAAGGCAACAAATGGAATGACCCTTAATGTCGTAAATGGGATCCCCATCATAACCAATCACATCCCATTTACATTTTCCAACATGTATGAACTCATCAATATTATCAAACATATCATTATCTTTATCATAACATGAAGGGTTTAGTACATCCAAGGTCTCCTCTGACACCTCTTCACTTTCCAAGTCATAAAATAAAGCATCGTCAAAATCCTGAAAAGGGAAATGACTTACCATATTCTCTTCTTCTTGTGCAGGAGTGACGAAGGCTTGGATGACTTCATCAGAGGTAGAAGCACTCACAATATTTCATCATCATGTTATTCAAATAAGTCTTCTTTAGGAGAATCATGGGATAATTCTTGCTCCCCTTCAAGGGGTTGGCAACCTTCTTCATAAGTCTCTTCTTTTGTTATGTCAGAGGGTTCTTGGTATTGAGCATGGTGCACTTCCCTGAGATCTTCTACAATATGAGTGGTAAACCCTTCATCCTCTAGGATTGCTATGAGATTTTGAAGGACATCTTAGTATGTCTAGAACTGTGGTCTCGTGAACTAAATAAACCTACTGATGAGATCTATGAATGAGGATATACCCTTTGGTTCACAACAACTCTTGATCCAATCTTTCACAAATGATGGCAAGGAAAGTATAAATAATTTTACCAGAACATCCTCCCTCCAACTTCCATCTCACATACATACTTCAAGAACTATACAACGTGAGTAAGGGGAAGGCCTCTGAATATTGGAGAGGTGTCCGACCATCTCATATCAAAATAATGTGGGTATCCCAAAAAGTTTTAAAATTCAATAGAGGGATACATTTGCTCCCAAGGTGCCATGATTCCATTCCTTGAAAATATCACAAATTTGAAAGTAAGGTGACACCTTGGAAAAGGTCATTGGAGTCACCAGATGATCCTTTCAGGATCACCAAAGGAAGATGAGGGAATCACCCTCAGTGGAGTCACCAGGTAAGCTTGTAAAGTAAAAGTCTTTGAGGAAAGGCTCATCGAAGATATGTCGTTCGAGAAAAATTGACTCAATATTCCCCGACAACGGTGCCAAAAATGTTATCGCACAATCTATAGTTTCCCAAAGCCCAAGGCAGGTGAGGGAGATTGGCGTAACAAACATGTCATCTCCTTGTTGCCAAATGTTACAATCAATATCAATCTCATATGATATTTGTGAAGGAAACAAATGGAAATGACCCTCAATGTCGTTAATGGGATCCCCATCATAACCAATCACATCCCATTTACGTTTTACAACATGTATGAACTCATCAATATTATCAACCATATCATTATGTTTATCATAACATGAAGGTTTTAGTACATCCAAGGGCTCCTCTAAAACCTCTTCACTTTCGAATTCATAAAATAAAGCATCGTCAAAATACTGTAAAGGGAAAGGACTTACCATATTCTCTTCTTCTTGTGCAGGAGTGACGAAGGCTTGGATGACTTCATCAGAGGTGGGAGTGCACATCAATATTTCATCATCGTGTTCTTCAATTAAGTCTTCTTTAGGAGAATCATGGGATAATTCTTGCTCTCCTTCAAGGGGTTGGCAACCTTCTTCATAAGTCTCTTGTTTTGTTATGTCAGAGGGTTCTTGGTATTGAGCATGGTCCACTTCCCTGAGATCTTCTAGAATATGAGTGGTAAACCCTTCATCCTCTAGGATTACTATGATATTTTGAAGGACATCTTCGTATGTCTTGCACTGTGGTGTCATGAACTTAAGAAACCTACTGATGAGATCTATGAATGAGGATATACCCTTTGGTTCACAACAACTCTTGATCCAATCTTGCACAAATGATGGCAAGGAAAGTATAAATAATTTTACCAGAACATCTTCCCCTCCAACTTCTATCTGACATACATACTTCAAGAACTCTACAACGTGAGTAAGGGGAAGGCCTTGGAATCTTGGAGATTTTGTCTGCCATCTCATATCAAAATAATGTGGGTATCCCAAAAAAATTTCAAAGTCAATAGAGGGATACATTTTCTCCCAGGGTGCCATGATTCCATTCCTTGAAAATATCATAAATTTGAGAGTAAGGTGGCACCTTGGAAAAGGTCAGTGGAGTCGCCAGATGATCCTTTCAGGATCACCAAAGAAAGATGATGGAATCACCCTCAGTGGATTCGTTAGGTAAGCTTGTAAAGTAAAAGGCTTTGAAGAAAGGCTTACCGAAGATATGTTGTTTGAGGAAAATTGACTCGATGTTCCCCGACAACGGTGCCAAAAATGTTATCGCACAATCTGTACTTGCCCAAAGCCCAAGGAAGGTGAGGGAGATTGGTGTTACAAACAGGACATCCTACAACTGTCACCTCAGTAGGATATCCCCACATTTTAGGAGTAGAAAGAGGTCTACCCCAGAAGAGGCATCCCCGATGGCCTAAAGGGCTACGTAGACTAAGGTTATGTCAAGAGATATCCCCCCTCTCACTGGTCACCAAAGTCAACAAAGTCTACATCTGAGGAATTGAGGCAAAAGAAGAATGTCGGTGTACCTACCTGGAACAAGAACAATACAGCATGTATGTACAATTTCCAACTACCAAATGATAATAAAATCCTCAAAGATGTTAGACGATAAAAAAAATGAAGTGGTTGAAGCAAATTTAGAGCAATTTATCAGTTTAAAACAACAATAAATGTTATGTAACATCCACAAAATTTAGTGCTCAAAATTTCTCGAAAAAGACAGTGAAAATTGAGCATATATCAAGTAGATTCCTTAGAAATTGTCACAAGCAAATTCTGAGTAAGATAGCTATGAGTTAGCTTAGTATATGCAGGAAAATTTGTTATAGTTAGACGGTTGTAGCAAACATTTATAACAACAACAGGAAAGTTAGAGATCTAGACTAAGTTAATGTTAGACTTAGTTAACATAGGCTTGAGAGAATAAGGTTTGAGCGTTTGATCAATCTTCCAACAAGAGAGAAGTGAGAACTAGTGCCTTTTGGGTTTATGGGATCAATTATATCAGCACAATAACTTGGAGAAATAACAATGATTATACTTGTCTAAGAGATGAAAAGGTGGAAGCTTGGGGAGTAGCACCTTAAGTCCTCAAGTACCAAGCCCTTAAGAGAAGGTTCAACTAGGGTGTAGGCACTTCTAGGCCCTAGTGATTACTCCTATCCTTAGACTCTTGAAATATATTTAGTGCAATAAGAACTAGACAAAGCTTATAAAGTGCTAGCACTTTAGGGCTCTAAAAGTTTGTCTATACAAGATCTTCTTAGGCAAGACTAGCAAAACAAAGAGCAAGAAAGAAACACATTATGTTTCTTACTCATAGGTTTTTTAAGCAACCAATTTCATAATCTTAAATATGAACAAGTAAACATACCATAAACATTTATCGTGAAATGAAAATAGCAGATTTACTTACTTCACCAAGAATAATCAAGCATAAAAACCCTAGATTTGCCAAAATTCCACCAAGAAATTATCCAAAATGCATCCAAACAAGTCTCCAAGAAAGTGTGCCTCAAAATTTCAGTCAAGTACCCCAAAAAGGGCTCCAATTTCAGTCCCCCTCTTGTGAGAGGTGAGTTATGATAAAATGAATGTCATTTTTTGTTTATTTATAAAGAAAATTGACCTTTAATTACTTTAGGTCAAAAAATCAGGGACGACCCTGAACATTTACTTCAAAAAATAAATTTACAGAAAAACTACTTTAAAAATCCTTCTAAGGATGACGTCATGCTCCTCTAGGGTGACGTTGAGCCCCATAGGTGGGACGTTGGGAAAAGATGAGGTATCTCTAGGCCTCCAAAGGCCCTAAACTATGTCCGCATGTGCCAAAATCTCATCAATATCTTCAAAATGTCAAACCTTATCCCCGAGTGACATTTAGGGCTACTAGGTTGACGTCTAAAGCCTCCAAGGGATAACATCCAGGTGGAGGGAGTTGGGAACCATTCATCCAAGCCTGCCAAAGTGCCTCCAAAGGCAACGACCTCTTCCTTCATCATGCTTATTGGTCATGATTGTCTTGCCCCAAGCATGGGGTCTTTGCATCTATTCATGAGCTTCAAACCCTCATGAAGGTCTGAACTGATCATCTCCTCATGAATACTTGTCCACCAAGAAAAGACCTGCAAAGACAACAAGTACACCCTCCAAGGGTCCATGAGTCACAAGTATCATAGCAAGTAAATCACATCTAATAATCAAAGCACCCGAACATGTGCATCAAACCCCCCTAAACGAAACAAATGCTCAAGGACATTATACAACTTGCCAAATCTAAGTTTAGGAAGGGTCTCAAGACACCCTATTGGGTTAATGGCTCCCAGGTCTAGGGTGTTTCCTAGGTGGAGCCTATCCCAGTCATGTTTGTATGAGATATGGTGTGGGTTAAAATTTTGGGCATGGGGTTCATGGCATACAAGGGTTTGTATTATCTTACCTATAGGTGCTTTTTGGAGGGTGAGTTGCACCTTGTCCTCAATGCAAATTTTTCCAAGCCCATTTGTTTTCGATTCTTCTTATTAGATTTTTTCTTTCATTTTTCTTTCATGTTTCAAGGAATTATTTGAAAGACATTGTCCTGACTTGGTGTCCATATGCAATAGTGTCATTCACAAATACCTCGCGAAAATGAGAAGGTTGGCTCGTGATGAGAGATCCTTTCCCTTAGTCATGTAACTAAGAGCCACTACCCTAGCTTGCTAACCAGATGATGGTAATGTCATACTAGTAAATACTTATGATCATGATAGGTCGACTCGTGATGAGACCTCCTATCCCCCAACTAACACCTTGAGTATTCATTATCATTCATTTTTTGGGTCCCTTATTCTTACAAAGAAGTGTTTCATTACTTTCTTGGGGATCCCTAGGCGAAGCATCTCAAAGGTTTTATCATTGGATTTTATCTTTTTCCAGCTAATTTTACCCTATGGGCCTTCAACCCCTTCTTCCCATGAGGTAAGGTACGATCCCTTCTTGTGTCAATACACTTGAAGATCCCAAAAGGCTGGGGAGACGGAGGGGAAAAAAGGTATGGAAAGTGGCAAGTATGGTCAGGAGCGAACGATGACTTTTCAAGGAACCACCCCAGTAGCAACCCATTCTCGAGGGCAACCAACATACTAGGATACAATGACACCCTTCTCATGTTTAAATAAGGCAAAGAGCAGAAATTCCAAGAAAATGTTCTGAAATAAAGAAATATCCTTTGCAACATGTTCAAATTCTTTAAATATCAGATTGATACCTACCATAATACTCAGACTCATTACCTCATGGAGCAAGACCCACTACCTTGTAGGAACCATGCTAGTGTGGTGGATGTTACTCTCGGCGATGTGTAGGATGCATCAATGAAAAGAATAGGCCCCTCCAGGGCTATGCTCTGTCCATCTGGCTCTCGACACTCCATGTCTACAACCTGTGGGCCTCAAGACATAATCTCCTTAGTTACCCCTAGGTTGGGGGTAACAGTGTTATTGTATTGGGGGCATAATGGCTATGCACTTTTGGACTAGTCACCATGGATTTCAAGGAACTATATATGAGCTTCACTAAAGAGGGTCATGTACACACCCTTTGGGGTCTCCAGACATGCCTTTTTGAAATAGTCATCTCTCATCATCTGGAGAAGTTACTAAAGAAACTCCACTTCGACATTATTACCCAATACCATATAGGTTATGGAAAGTTCGACACAAGAAATCCCCCCAGAGTTGTAGCTAGCCCTCGAATAACATCATTAGGTCCTTGATACACCAAATTGCTTACGCCCTTCTCATGGAGAGCATGATCATGGTATTCCCATTATTCTAGGAAATCAATCACGGAATGTATGTCCTTATTGACACCCTTTTGTACAAAAAAATGGAATAGAAAATATCATTCAATAATTGTTGGAGGAAGGGGTCATATGTATTAGTACAAGCCCTTGCTCATGACCAGTAGTCATGGTGGTAAAGAAGGAAGGAATTTGGCACTTGTCTCTTGATTTTATGGCTCTTAATAAGTTGATGATCTCCTAGATGAGTTTCATGGAGCCAATTTTTTTACTAAGCTTGATCTATGTTCAGGATACCACCAAATAAGAATGAAAGAGACATACATCCCTAAGACAACCTTCCAAACACATGAAGGTCATTATAAGTTTTTAGTGATGCCTTTCAATTTTTGTAATGCTTCATCCATTTCCCAGAGCCTCATTAAAAAGATTTCAAACCCTTCTGAAGCAATTTTGTTCTAGTCGTCTTCGATGATATATTTATCTATAGTAAAGCATGGGAATCACACATAGAGAATGTCGATAGTTCCTTGCAACTCTTGAGGGACAACCGATTTTTCCTAAAGCACTCCAAATGTGCTTTTGAGGTTCTCAAGGTTGAATATTTGGGTCACATTGTAAGTTAGGATGTAGTACGAGTCAATACCAAGAAAATATCAGCCATGAAATATTAACCTCGTCCTAAAACATTGAAGAGATTATGGATATTCTTAGGACTTACAAGTTACTACAAAAAAGTTTTGAAAAACTATGGCAAAATTACAACTCCCCTAACTTCACTCCTTAAAAACAATGCCTTTGTTTGAATCTAGGTAACTAAATAGGCTTTTGTTGCTTTAAAGGATGCCATGTGCACTACTCTAGTATTAATAGTGCATGATTTTACTAAGAATTTTGTCTTGGAATGTGATACCTCAAGTAGAGATCTTAGAGCAGTATTGATGAAAGAAGGACATCCCTTGGCATTCACCAGTAAGAAGTTGTGAGAACACAATTTGGAAAAATACACATATGAGAAGGAAATGATGATTATCCTTCATGCATTGGAAACTTGGTGCCCATATCTCATAGGGAGTCACTTTCGGATCAAGACTGATAATCATAGTTTGAAGTACTTTCCCAGACAATGGTTTTCTTCACTAGAGCAACATAAGTGGGTCAACAAGATGTTGGGGTATGATTATGGGATCATATATAATAAGGGTAAATAAAAAGTTTTGGTCAATGCTTTTTATAGACAATTTGAGGAGGATGGATCACTCCTTTCCTTATGCTTACAAAGACCAGGATGCCTCTAGGAAACCAACGGGGAATGGCTAGAAAATAGTTCTTTAAGGAAATCCATCCAATGGATTCGAGTAGATCCAAAACCACCTAAAGGTTATGCATGGATACCAGATACATTGCAATATAAAGGGCACATTGTTCTGACAAAAGATTCATCCTTAGAACAGTGAGTCTTAGAGCAGCTACGTTCATCATCGATAGAAAGTCACTTTGTCTTTCATCAAAACCTATGAAATAACTAAGCACTCATTCTTTTGGGAAATAATGAAAATATATATCTAGGATTTCATAGTGTCCTTTGACACTTGCCAAAGAAATAAGGGAGTGACGATGAATATGCCAAGGGCATTGCAACCACTACCATTCTCAAAACGAATGTAGATAGATATCTCAATGGATTTTTTCATTGGACTCCCAAAAGTGGATAACAAATAAATAGTCATGGTGGTTATTGACCATCTTTCAAAAGCCACTCATTTTTATGCCCTAGATCATCTCTTCACTCCTTCCTCAGTTGCCTGGGTCTTCATAGATTAGATATTTGAGCTACATGGTATGCCCACATCCATTGTCTCGAATCAGGACCCCACATTCACCAACAAATTTTGACAATAGATAATTAAACTTCATTGTACATTGTTGAATATGAGCACTGCATATCATCCTCAAACTAATGGACAAAAAAAAGTGGTCAACAAGTAATTAGAAACCTTTTTGTGATGCTTTTCTTCTTAAAATCCACACCAATGGGCACAACGGCTTCCTCTTGCCAAGTAGTAATAAAATACCATTTATCATGGAACTACCAAAATGACATTGCTTGCAACAGTTTATGCCCAAAACCCCTTGTCAGTCGCATCCTATGCACCAAGCACCTCCAAGGTTCGTGTAGTAGATATAATGCTTCACAACAAAGAATCCATTATCCATGCCCTCAAGGACAACCTCGTTATGGTGCAAAATTGAATGAAACAACAAGTTAATCAACATAGATCTAAATATTCATTTGTCGAAGGGGACCAAGTGTTTCTTCCCCTACAACTTTATAAACAAACATCGCTCAAAGATAAAGTTTCCTAGAATCCAACTCCAAATTTCTATGGTCCCTATTAGATCATGCAATTCATTGCATAGGTGGCCTACAAGATAGCTCTCTTAGCCCACTCCAATATTCATCCATCCTTTCATGTATCATATTTAAATAAGGTTGTGAGATTGAATTTCAAAGTGAAGATGAACCTACCAGAACTTGATGAAGACAGCTTCGCTTGGCTTCAACCAGAAGTAGCATTGGATACCAAAGAGTGTCAATTGTGTCAATGCATGATCAGGGTCCTACACTAACCCCCTTACTTATGATACTTCATTGATGTATGAGGCCACCTTCCTTGAATAAGGCCCACTAAATAGTTCTTTAATAGTCACTCATTGCAAAAAGGCTCCACTTTTTTAATAAGGTCCAAACAAGTTAGTAGGCCCTCGTTATAAGTGGGCCCACGGGTAGTTAAGATTCTCTATTGATAGCTATATATTGAGTAGAAGGTTAAGTAATGTTTTTTTAATACTTGTTATTGTATTTGGAGCTTTTCTCTAGGAGGTTGCCCCCTTGAAGAGGCAACTTAACATAGTTCTGTATAATACATGATAAATTTCTCATGGTTTATTTATTTTCGCCTGTAGCTCAATAAAATAAGCATGGAACAATTGTATTTCAAGGGAAATTTTTTCCAACCCCTAGTGTACAAATCCCAAAATATCACATATTTAAAAATTACTTAATTATAGAAAATTTGTTACAACCATAAATCTGCCCACTTAGCTTCTATATGTTCATCAAATCACTTAACAAAAATAACTAGTTGTTCATGATAAATATGTGTACCAAACAACTCTAGAAAATACTAACTCACCATGAGATTATTCATTGAAAGCTAGATATGCAAGTACATAAATTTTGGATAGTAAAGAAATATTCATGTATAATTACATACCAACAACTTATCCTAGGTTGATATAAAATAGTCCTTCAATCCTATCATAAGATATGACTCTACAATCATCTCCAAATCTTATATAGGGAATCCACCATCAATATAAAGCCCTAACTGGAAATACAAAAGCCTATCAAGGCATCCCATGAAGATATCTAGCCACACCAAAGGCTCCACAACAAGCTAGCATCAATACCAACAAGTCCACCCTTGATCTTTCTCCAAGCTCGCCTCACACAAGCTCTCAAAGACTAAAACCCTAGCACTTTAAGTTTCCTCTAGGTTTTTCTTAAACCCTAGTTCCTTCCTCCCTTCCATAAATACAAGTACAAAGACCTAAGATAATTTCATCTTTGATGTACAAAAGACCTAATGAACTCTTGCATCTCTATGACATGAATGATGCGAATGTGATGAAAATAAATAATCGCTTCTCCATTTGTATAGAATAGGTGAGGGGGGCCAACAATATTAAAGTGGACAAGGTCCATAAAAAATTATTGCAAGCAACCTAACTAATCACAAGATAGGTTCACATGTGAAGTGCACTAGATGGGTTCAAATTTGAAGTGCTTAGCCTATAAGGTGACATGTGTCAGGATTAAATGTAAGCTCATCAGATAAGAAAGGGTCACAAGGTGAGCATTCCACTAAAAAACATCCAATGTTTTCCTCGAAAGGTCTCCAATGCTCCAACATTGCTTCCTAATCCATGTGCTCCTCTAGGTCCACCACACCTCCATGAATGATCCTCAATCCAAGTGTCCTCGAGTCGAGCACAAGCCTCCATGTAAAAAACCAAGTGATCCCATGCCACCTAGAGATTAATGCCCTCCTCTTAATTGCCTGAATGCTCTTCCTCCAAATAGGTTTTCCTCCCAAGCATGTAACCAAGCCCTCCATATTCACCTCATGAAGAATGTCACCACGCCACAGAGCAATCCAACCTCCTAAGGAAGTGTGTCGCATAAGCATCAAGTCAAGGTATAACAATCCATGAGTAAGTTATTTCCAATGTGTTTTTCCACTAAGATACAACCAAGGGTAGACATCACACCGTGCACTCCACATCACGTAAAACACCCTTGAGTATGGTGTAAACACTTTCATATTAACCTTGAAAGATAACATTCCCTCCTTGTGAGGAAATCATTTTCACCAACATGTTCTCCCTTAGCATCTCAGCTAAACTTACCATTTGCAAATTTGAATATGTTGCATAATAATTGATCCCTCAAAAGCAAGTATCACCCAAACATAATTCTCCTACATCAAGGCATCACACCTCACCTTCTAAAAACAATTGGAAGGCTCACAAAAGGAAGTAGGTAATGCAATATGGTTAGCATATATCCTAGTAGCTATACTTGCCCTCGTCAAATATCTGGGCTCTCCCACATGCTCATGTGCATTTTACAATGTTTGAGTAATCCATCATGGCTTCCTTTAGATTAAAGTAGAGGGTAAGGATGTATCCTTCATTGATCTCTCCTCACCCACACCTAGACCTGACTCTTGTTTCACCTCTAAACTATATTTTGGAACCACAACCTCCTCACTTCCTTCGATCATCGAAGGAGAGACCTATGATCTAGAGGGAAACATGTCCTCATCAAACTTTAAATCTTGGCTCAACACATTCTTTCATTGTGTTGGCATGTGACTCTTGTAATCTTTGGAAGTCTCACTATATCCAACAAAAAATATACTATCACAACATCTCCAACCTCCACTTTTCTAGGGGCTTGACTACTTTTGAATTTCAAGGAACATAACCCTGGACCATCAACAACCTATCAAAATTCAACATCCTTTAGTTCAACTTCACATGCCCAAATATTCAAACACCACATCATGAGTTGTTTAGGAGTTCCTACAAAGATGATCACATCTTCTTACAAGACTAAGACAAGTGGACCAGATCCATCAAAATTACAAAGACTGAAATATGCATAGGTCAACTTATTGATCTCATAATATAGATGTTGTGGTATATAAAACAACCCACATATGGCTATCAACAATCTATAAGAATACATGTCTTTCCCATGCACCTCAAAACCTCTAGCATCTAAAGAAAAATCATCAATAGGGTTAACTCCCTCTTTCTAGGACAAACCTTTGATAACTAAACAAAGAGTCACTTCAAGTTCAACTCCCTCTTTCTTAAAAAATTGAATGACCCTATACTAGCACTCTTCAATACTCCCATCATCTACAAGTTGGGAATCAATAACTAATTCCATAATAGGTTCAGAACCTTTCTCCGTGGTATCCTACCATACATGATCTACACACGGTATCTTGCTAAACATGTTATGCATGCCTCTTCAAAAATAGAAGGCTCGCCCAACTTCTTGTTGGTTTGTACAAGCAACCTGTAAAGGCCACCAACTCACAAATCTCTAGAGAAAGTTCTCCTTGGACGTGCTAGACTATAATCACCAATGGTACATTGTTATCCTTCAAATGCAACCCTACACTGAAATTTTCTCATATAAGAAACTAAAAGAACATTTTTCTTCAAACCAAGAACAAACAAAACATCATTCAACTCAAGAACATCACTCGATGGCGTCCGAAAGGAAATTTATCCTAATCATTTCATAAGATAAGTAACATTGTTGCCTAACTCCACACTCATTCCTTTGACTTGCTCCTAAAGCTTGCTAAAGAGTTACTTGTCACAAGTCATATGTCTCAAGGACTTGTTGTCCACATATCATTTAATAGTTTACATAGTGTTGGAAGATAAACAAGAGACCATGTAGAAGGTGGTCTCAAGCTAAGATGTTAACTCATCGACTCCTTCTACAATACTTGCACTCCTTGCAACTTATTTATGCTATTTAGATTTTAGTTTCTTCCTTTATGGACATTGGATGACATAATGTTCCTTGTAGTGACACCTAAAACATTTCACATTACTCAAATCCATGTTATCTTGGCTTGATTCTTCCTTCATACCTTTCATGTGTCCATTCTTGTTTCCCTTCCTTGTCCTCTCGATGAGGGATAAGTCTTCTACATATTTTTTCTTTGTTGTTGAACAAGATTCTAACTTTCTCTCTTCTTCTGCAGAGTCATCACTAAGCTATAATGTCCCCCACCTCTTGATGAAGAGGTTTGGAGAGACTCAGTAATCTAATCATCCCCACTAGACTATAGTCTCGTGCAACATGGGGAAAAGTCAGCTAAACCCAATGTTATAATTTGAAGTTGACTTAAAAAGGTAAAAAGTAACTCACTGGAGGATTAGAGCGCTTGAGGTTGAGTTAGGAGTTGAACCTAAGGGTTAAATTAACTCAACAGAGGAATAAAAAGAGGTATAAAGGAAAGCCTATGGCGCACCTCTCATTTCATCTTGGATTATTATGCATTTTGCTATTGGGCTCTTGAGCACATAGTTTTGAGGGTTTTGAGAATACAAACCCTGGAGAACAACTCGGTGGTGAAAGATTCCACCCATCTTGTTCCAAGCTTGGTATCGGGGATGCAATACTCCACCCACACCATTCTACAGCATTCACAGGTACCATCATCCATCCAGGAGAGAAACAGGTCGTACCATTCAGGGTTTTCCAGCAGGGGGCGCATCATTCTTTGGAGAGGAGTTTGATCCAGGTTATTGACATGACTTTTTGACATTCCAACACCTAGGTATTATTGTAGGGCCTTGATTATCAGATCTAGTGTGTTTTGAGAGGGTTACTCTAGCCATATAAGTATCTTGATCTTTGGCACATTTTTTAGAGAAGGAGGGCGCAATTGTGATTCATATCTTCTCAGTTTGGAGGGGTTATACCTCATATTTGACCCTGAGCCTTCTCCTAATAGCTTGTGGTGGCCCGATCTATCTTTCTAGAGAGTTTCAAGGGATTTGGAGGCCTTCTTCACCAGGGTCGAAATATCGAGCTTGATAGTCTCGAGGAGGGCGCAATCTTGATTGAGGATTCAACAGTTTGGAGGGGCAAATCTTGGCATCAGGGCTTGAGACTTAAGGGAGGGCTTCTACTTGACTCGATCTATCATTTGATGGAGTTTGAGGCTATTTGGAGGTCTTCTTCAGCTAGGCCGAAACCCTAGGTCTTCATAGCCATCCAATGGAGCGTATCTGCAACCAGGAGGGTTTGGACTTGACCCTGGATTCTTCTTGTATTGATCTTCATTATATATCCAACCTTGGGGGCTTGCATCTTCTTGTCGGGAGCATTTTGTAGCAGCTCATATCTTTCTATTGAAGCTATCTGATGTTATTCCAGATCTACATCCTTCTTGTATTAGGTTCTTGCTTATTACATCAATAAAGGTCAGATCTTGCTGTTGGTTCCATATCTTGTGTTATCTTGTATCTTCATTGCTTGTCTTCATATCTAAGCTTAAATAACTGAACTATAAACCCTAAGGTCGAAACTTAAGAGTCCAACCTGCAAACAAACATACACAACAAGCAAATCAGTGGTCAGTTAGTGTTCCAAGCGAAAAAAATTGGCTTGGGAACATTACAGTGGTATCAAAGCTCTGATCCTCCCATCCTGTGAGGATTAGTGCATGCATAAGTTCAGTGGAATTTATATGGCCAGAAGAAGGAAACAGACAGGTGAGGCAGAGGCCGATATGGAAGGTTCAGGTGAGGACAGTGAGCCACAAGGCTTAGAAACCTTGACACGGGAACTACGTAAGTCCATACTCTAGACAGAGAGTACATTGGTCGCACACTTATAGGAAAGCTAGGAGGCATCACGCAGAAGTTAAAGCGAGTTGAGGGAAACCTTGGAAAAGGTATCTGTAAATCAAACCCTAATCTCACAGGTACTATTGGATATGACCCATGGAGTAAAGGGACTTGAAAAATATGCAAACAAAGAAGCCAATGGATCTCATGGAAGGTATAGGCATCAACAGGAGCACATTCCCCACTATCACACTGAAGGACAAAGTCATAAAGGAGGTGCACCACAGGGATAGACACACAGGAGGGCCACCCATAGGTCGTACCTGCCTTCATTCATGGATGAACAAACACAACCCAACCATCCAAACAAGTTTGAGGATCAGTTTGATCAGTATGTCACAGAGTACAACTCACTAAGCGCACCAGTTCAGAGGCAGATCACATTAGATCAGTTTTGTGGGTTGAAATTCAGAAACAAACCCAGGTCGTACCTCAAGAGAAATTATGAGTTAGAGGGTAGGGATGGAAAAATGGAGATCCCTTACTTTGATGGTTCGGCCAAGATGACTGCACGGGTGTGGGTACAAAAACTAGACACTTACCTGCAACTTACCCCTATGGGAGAGATGGATTCCATCAAGTTTTCCACCATGTACTCGGAGGGAAAAGCTCATGACTAGTGGTACCATGGGTTATATACACTAGGACACAATCAAATAGTGGCATACACAGAGTTTACACAGAGGATCATTGACAGGTTTGACCAGAGGGATCCAAAACTCCATATCAGGGAACTCACACAACTCAGACAGACAGGATCACCGGAGGGGTATATTGAGGAGTTTCAGAGGTTATTCATCATGGTACAAGACGTGTCATAGTCAAGGCTCATAATGCTCTTCACAGAGGGTTTGATGGAACCCTTAAAGGGTTGAGTTAAGGCTTTCAAGCCTACCAACCTGCAGGATGCTATATGGAGGATGAGAGATCTAGGCCTAGCAGCAAAACCGAAATTTATGCCTGGACCACCTCTAAACACCGAAGGAAGAGACAAAAGACCTCCAATGAATCCACGAGGAAGAGACCCAAGGGGGTTTGATAGAGGAAGAGGAAGGATGGATGAGAACACAAGGAGGGAATTAAGAAGGAAGCATTTATGCTACACATGCAAAGAGCCTTGGGATCCATCCCACAGGTGTATGGTCTGTGGCAAGGCTCATTATATTAAGGTGAAATATGATAACGAGGAGGATGAGGATTTCGGCCACATCCAGAACATAGAGGCAGACACCACCAAAACTGAAAAAGAGGAGGCTATAGGTCACAACAGTGCAACAGAGGAGAAGGCTACGTTGGCATCCATTAGTGGGGTACCCAAGTTCAACACCTTCAGGATGAGAGGGGTATTGCAGGGGCAAAAAATTTCGGTGCTCATTGATGGGGGTGCTTCTCACAACTTCATTGACTCAACACTGCTACAGAGGAGGCACATACCCACAGTTGAATTTGAGGGATTCAAGGTGGAGGCAGCAGGAGGAAGCACCATTCTTGTAACAGGTACATTCCGGGGATGAAGCTTACACTGGGTAGGCATGACTTAGCATAAGAATTTTATGTGATGGACCTCCCTGATACAAACATAATCCTTGGAGTTCAGTGGCTCAATATGTTGGGACCTATCACCACCAACTACAAGACTATGGAGATGTATTTCACAGAGGAGAGTGGGAGAAAGGTAGTTCTCAGAGGCATGTATGGAAACACAGCCAGAGTAGTTACAACAAAG
>ML848017.1:34224-48092 GCA_009831015.1 Picea engelmannii | reverse complement strand
GACAAATCTGACGAAGAAGAAGAGAGATGGGCCCTCCAGGGCCATGCTCAAGTCAACCCTGCTCTCGGTACTCCATGTCTAGGACCATGTGGGCCTCGAGACATGATCTCCTAGTTATCCCTAGATATCGGGGATAACAGGGCAGATAGCCCATTATTGGTGTTCTATACTGAGGGCAGATATTCTTTCAGATCTCATGGATGTGAGTGAAAGATTGGCCCAGATGGTTCAATTTATTTTTAACAATATTTTTTGTGCAGGTTGTCATCAAATGATTGTTATGGAGACTGCCTGTCTCCAGACAGTAGAGATATACTACTGTGGTGGATTTGTTCCACTATTCCTGACTATGTGTCACGGTTTGAGTAGTTGCGTACTGCCATGGATAAACACAGGTGTGTTCTATCAATTGATATTGTATCAGTTGTCATAGGAGATTATCCAGTTGGATAATAATGACGGTGCTCGTGATACTACCAGTTGAATGGTCTGTTTGTGCTCAAGACCATACCTCCCTAACTAGAAGGGAGTGTTAATATTATGGTAGCTTCGGGAGGTATGAACCTCTATTGTGACCTATGACGAGATTAGAATATTCCGGAAGGAAGCAAAGAAGTAAAGGAAACCCTAGACGAGATGTCGGCTGCAGAAATATAATTAATATGAATTAATTAGTACCTAGAAGGAGAATTCGGCCCCAGTAAGTCTGCCAGAACCACTATAAATACAGGGCGCCGGTCTCTCATTTGACACATTCTCAGACTTCCAAAGAGCCAGTTGTGCGCACTGCAGTTGGCAGTTTTGTGCGCAAGTTTCTAGGGAAGGTGTTGCGCTAGTTTCTGGGTGGGACTATCTGATCAGCTTTGGTTTCTATTCTTGCTTGGTGCATTAGCCTTGCTTGGCTATTGATTGCTACCAGTATTCTTCTCTGTCAAGGTCAAGGTGCTCGGAGGGTGGCTTCGGCCTATGGTTGGGTGACAAGGGTATTGTCAATGGTAAAACGAGCACAATCTTTCATATTCTAACACCTTACAAGTGAAAATACTATATTTTCACCATCGTTTTGGACAGTTTTAATACGCTGTCCAAGACGAACAGCGGCTGTGTTTTGTAATTAAATGCAGAAAATCAGACTTAGGACAGTGGCAAATCACCCTAGGGACTCCCCCCTGAGGCTAGCAAGCACTAGCCCAAACAGAGAGGGGTCTAGCCCGTGACAATTTGGGGCTTTTCTCCTTGCTGTTATAACAGGTTTATGAGCTCAATTTGAAGGGTGGAAATTTGAGATAACAGGCCTAGAAGACGTTTCATGGATCAGCACATGAACAAAAAAAAATTCACGTGAAAACTGAGAAAAACATAATTGAGCCCTGATCATACCACTATTCGTGCTTTAATCTGGACAAGTTGGTTGGGCACTTGAACTGTACAAGATGGTACAAAAGGATTCTCTGTAGCCATTCAGAGACTGACTATGGCAGCAAGCTTCTGTTTCAGTGAACATTGATTTGCATTTGGTCTTACAGCATCTCAGTTAGCATGCCCAAGATCATCTCCCACATTTGAGGTGACAACTGCTTGATAAGTGCTGTTGTAAAACACATATTTCAGGTGCCCTTTTTGCAGAGAGGAAAAAGATTCATTGATGACTCCGAGCTTGGTGGTGATTGAGCAGGAACTCCAGGACCATTTTAAAATATTGCAACAACGTTTTATGCTTGAACACTAGTCAAAGGGATCAGCCAATGAATATGGAAGTAAATCATAAGTAGGAAGGGTTTTCATTTCAGGGTTTTATCTTTGTCAAAGGAGGTCCGGCTAGGCCATTATAGCATGAAAGCTTCATCTCTTCTTCCAGCAGCCATTGCTGATACAAAAAAGAATCCATGAGAACTGATCCTTACTAGGGCAGGGATATATGATATGTGATAATTCATGGGGAGCCTGGAGCATGTCTTGTATCCACTAGAGTGTCTAGAGATCGATACTCCAAAAAAATAATTCCTGCATTGCAAAGAGCAATTAGCCCTGTTAAAATTTATTGAGGTATGAAGAAATGCCACGTCCAGCAAATTCAGGCCCATAGAATATGAAAGATGTGTAACCAGGACACAGCTGTAGTGGTAGATTTGTTTTTCCAGAAAGATACATGACAGCAGTGGGTTACAAGCCTAAAAGGGGGCAGATTCATGAGACTAATGATGGATATATTCAAGGAGTCACATTGCTTGAGAATCCTGGAAATGTGCTGTCAACAACTGGTATTTTTACAGCGTAATCACTAATCACTGATCGTGGAATCTATCGATGTATGGATTAGACCTGCTTCCCTGTGAGATCAGCTAATAAACATTCAGCATGTTGATGGCAAGTTACTATCTAATCCTGGGAATGATAAAAAGGCTGTCTTGTGGAACACAGACAAATAAAGCAAAATATGGCTGCGTTAAGACAGCCAAAGGTTTGAAATATAACTTTTAAAGTGATTTGGTGGAATCCCTACAGTCATTAGCTCAAAATCAGCAAGTAAAAATACGTAGAAAGTGATATCAAACAGCAGATTAATACCCAAATGATATGCTAATTAACTTCTGAAATAACGCAGTTCACAACCAAAGACACCAACAAGACAAGAAGGCCCGGTACAAACACATCAAGACTTTATTTCTTCAAGTGCAAAGAGGTTGATTGTGCCAAGGAAACAGGTACAGAGTGATCCCTGATTACAAAACAAAAGCTAGAACAAGAAGAGAGAAGAGAGAAATCTGAAGTATAGAGTTGTTGAAGTAGAAGATCCAACCCTGTGACCATGGAGAGCAAGTGTATATATAGAGTATGAATGAGGAGGAGAGCACCTTGATTTAGGTGAGGGAAGGTGGGGTGCTCCCCTTGAATGAGGAGAGACTGGAATGTGACGGGGGGAGAATCTAGGGAGAGTGTAAGTTAGGGAGAGAAAATAGGATGTAGGTGAGGGGGGGCACCTTGGGTTAGGTGAGAGGAAAAAGGTGGGCACCCCCTTCATGAGGATGGTGCGCCCCCTTGAGTGAGGGAATCGTGGAGAGGAAAGGGGGAAGGAGGAGTGAAATTAGGGAGAGAAATGAGGGATTTGGTGGGTGAGGGAGATAAATAAGGAGAGAAAAAAGGTAGGTGCCCCATTTAGAAAGAGAAAAAAGGTAAGCGCCCCCTTCCTTATGACTCATCCATCGCATCGCGTGCCAACCTAGTGCCAACTCATTCAAGTGCTCCACAAATATGCCACATGTCATTTCCGGAGACTACCACATGCCACCCAGTATGGTGACCACTCCTGCTAAAAATAGCACTGCCAAAAATAGACATGCCCAAAACTAGCAGTCTCCCTAAAAAATAAGAAAGACATCAAATGTATCTAGGACCACCAAGAGACCACTGCCAAAAATAGTATGTCTAAAAATAGACACTGCCAAAAATAAAAAGTCCTCGAAAATCAGTGGAAATATACTCATCAGATTCGATTTTTTGTAAGGAATCTGAAAATGCAATCAGAATCATCATGTAACTCCCTGATCTCCACCTGCTATAAATATAAAGTACTGACGTGACATCTCAGAAAAGGCTCACTGGACTCAAAATGTCGCCAAGATCAATGTTGTATACTCGAAACTGTCATGCGAGTCTTCGGACACTGTCTCCTAAAAAATAGGAAACTGGCAAAAAATAGCAATCCCTCTCTCTAATCGATGGAAAACTGAGACAAATTTGTCTTTGATGCAAAACCACCACTTAACCAATCTCTGCACTTGCCCTCAATGAAAATCAACCTCAGCCTGACCAAGAGTTGTCTCTGAAAGAACCATCTGAATGCCAGTAAGTAACAAAACATTGGCCCGTAACCCTCAGGATTTCTAAGTGAGAAAATCCAGGGGTTAACACATAGCCATAGAACCTAAGAAATTTTGCAGCCGTTGATGTCCCCAACTCTTTCCCATCTTATGCATGAAAATCGAGCTGGAAATGGTGTTTTTGAGGCTGCAATATATATGGGACAGCAACATTTTCATTTGATGATTTATTGCACAGATTTTCAGCCTCATATGAGAGGGCAGCAAGACCTAGGTCATGGATATATGTACTCTTTCATATCTGATTTGTATTATCATTCTTCATCTAAATTTCTGATTGAGGGAAGCAAAGAGGGGCAATAATCTTCTTGCAGATTTCTATTGGAGCCACCTGCAAAACCCCTCTTGTTTGATGATTTGACGAGTGGCGTTGATGGGCTGCCCTAAGCCTTTATCAAAGAAGATGATTGCATCAACCCTATCCACTAATGGATAGAGAGAGCTTGTAGTGGTGCATGCCATCCTTGGCATGATCTTGGTTTTCTATGCCATTTCCAGGAGTGCATTTCATTTTCCATCCAAGGGGTGACAGAGATTCCAGCCTATAATTGCTTGATGTTTGATGTGGCCTTCTTTTGGTTTGTGGCTAAACAAGGAAAAATCTCATGGCATTGATGAGATGATTCAATGGTTGCATTGGCTTTATGATTTCACCTAGCATGTTCATCTTCATATAATAGAGTAAGGTAGGATGAATAAGCTCAAATTTGTAAGTGTTAAAGTTTTATTTTCATGTTCCCTTTGGCATTTTTGGCTTATGCCTCATTTTGAAAAGAAAATTTTGAAATTTTTGAATGAAGGCATCTTGGATTGTATGTGGAGTTATGGGATCTGAATGTGGACCCATCCCGCCACATTTTTGCTCAATTTTTATTGGCAGCTCTTAGCAGATACAGCAGAGATTTCTGAGGTTCTCTCGCACTCTTCCAGGAAGAGCAGAAATCCCCATTTGGAGCTAGTTGTTACCCCTCGAATTGCGTCTGCAATTTGCAGTATTTATCCCAGAATGTTAAGGTCACCTTAAAATTCTGTTAACTGCTTCTTCCAAACAAGAAAAGGGGTCAACGTTTGCCAGAATCTTCATCAAATTAGTGCTGTTGACTAAGGCACAGAACAGTAATCCAATTTTGTTGCTCAAGACAAAGCATCAGAGTCTCTCTCTATAGCTAGACCAGATTATATGATAAAGCTTGAGAGTACACATAAAGAAGCCAGCAATGTGGCACAGAAAGCATGCTCTTGTTGGAAAACACCGTAGCCTAGAAGGAGTTTCATGGATCAGCAAGTGGACAGAATTTTCTTCATGTGTAAAATGAGAAGAAAGGAAGTGAACCATGATCATACCACTATCGGTGCTTTAATTTGGACAAGTCAATTAAGCACTTGAACTTTACAAGAAGGTAGAAAAGGACTCTCTGTAGCCTTTCATGGACTGACTGTGGCAGCAGGCTTCTGTTTCAGTGAATATTCATTTGCATTAGGTCTTACAGCGTCTCTGTTAGCATGCCCAAGATCATCTCCCAGATTTGAGGTAACAACTGTTTGATAACTGCTGCTGAAAAACACATACTTCAAGTGCCCTTCTAGCAGAGAGGAAAAAGATTCATTGATGATTCCGAGCTTGGTGGTGATTGAGCAGGAACTCCAGGACCATATTAAAATATTGCAACAGCGTTCTATGCTTCAACACTAGTCAAAGGGATCAGCTAATGAATATGGAAGAAAATCATAAGTAGGAAGGGTTTTCACTTCAGGGTTTTATCTTTGTCAGAGGAGGTCCGGCTAGGTCCCTATGGCATGAAAACTTCATCTCTTCTTCCAGCAGCCATTGTTGATACAAAAAAGAATCCATGAGAATTGATCCTTATTAAAGCAGGGGTATACGATCTTGATAATTCATGGGCAGCCTGGAGCATATCTTGTATCCATTAGAGTTTCTAGAGATCGATACTCCACCAAACAAATAATTCCTGCATTGCAAAGAACGTTTAGCCTTGTTAACATTGATTGGGGTATGAAGAAATGACACATCCAGCAAATTCAGGCCTGTAGAAGATGAAAGATGCATAGCCAGGACACAGCAGTAGTGGCAGATTCTGTTTTTCCAGAAATATACATGACAGCAGTGTGTTACAACCAGCTAAAAGGGGGCAGATTTATGAGACTAGTGATGGATCTATTCAAGAAGTCATGTTGCTTGAGAATCCTGGATTGCTCTGTCAACGACTGGTACTTTTACAGCATAATCACTGATCTTGGAATCTATTGATGTATGGATTAGACCTGCTTCCCCATCAGATCAGCTAATAGACATTCAGCATGTTGTTGGCAACTTACTATCTAATCCTGGGAATGATAAGAAGGCTCTCTTGCGGAGCACATTCATCTTTTAGACTTGGAAGTTCAGTCCAGCATACTGAAATCAAACCTTTATTCATTTTCAGATCTACATCGAGCTGGCAGCATTCAGAAAAGGCATAAATGAATGGGGGCCCAGAGCTTAGGAGGCAGAGCGTGCGAGATTTTACTCTTTTAAGCCACAAGGTAGGGTAAATAGACAAGGTCAAAGCCTATATCAAGGAGTGCCCAGTCTATAAACTGTTTGGAACAGTTTTCAAGGTCAAAGAGCATAAGAAGAGGAACGCTCCACCTGTTGCATACCTGCCAGGAATTAGTTACCTTTAACAGAATTCTGGCAAGCTATTAATGCTTCATGACATAGTCAAAGGGGTAATGTCACCCAGCATTGGAGGAGTTTGATGGCATACTTGTCAAGGGGCTTCAAATAAATACAAGTGGACCTTTGCACCTGTTATCGTAGGATTTGTACTTGTGCAAAGCCCTCCACAAGATCCCCAAATCTTGCATAACTATGGAGGAAACTACCACAGTCACCTAAGTAGAATCTTCCCTCGCTTTAGTGATGGAGGATGTCCACCACAAGGGAGGCTTCCCTGGTGGCCTCAAGGGATCAAATAGCAAGAAATAGCCAAGCCTACTACCCCCTATCTTGGTCACCTGTCAATTAGGTCTAGGTCTAGGAAAGAAAGAGAGGTTGTAAGGTGATTATTGTACCTGCCCAGAACAAAGAACTATTTGCAGCATATATTTGACAATTACCAAGCTAAAGCATGCAACAATGACCTTTTTAGACACTAAACCAGTAAAACTGCATTGGCTGTTGCAAATTACAGCAGTAAACAATTTTATGACAGCAATAAAATATTTGCAACAGTAGCAAGAAATACTGTTCAAAAACACCACAATTGATCATGAAAAGTAAGCATCAAACAATAGATTATTATACAATTGCTAGAAGTGATTTTCAAACAAGTTAAGCCTCTTTTAATTAGGTGTATGCAGCAAATTAAGACAATTTTCAGTGGCTGTAGAAAGTTTTTGGAACAGCAGCAATGAATAGTTGAAGTTTGCTAGAATTAGGGTTAGTAAAGTTAGTAGGATGCTTGAGAGATTTAAAAGACTGATTTTAACTACTACTTTAGCCACGATTTCACTCCTAGATCAGTGTCGTTGTCATGCTAGGGCCTATGGAGTCTCAAATGCATTAAACTTGAAGATTGATCTAATTGAAACGAAAGAGGTAGAGTCTAAACCCTAAGGTGCAAGCACTTTTGGGCCTTAGGCTTTAGACTTTGAGGAAAAGGATATCTAGGGTTTGGGCCCTCGATATCGTTTTTCCCTTCTTGTAGCTTCACTTAGGTCAAGGATCAAATGTGTAGGGTTAAAATCCTAAAGTGAAAGCACTTTTGGGCTTTAGGCTTCTATCCCTAGCAAAGACGTCTCACAAACTTGGACAAATGAAACTTTATGAGGAAGAGAAGCACTTATTTCTTCCTCTTAAAGTTTCAACAAAACAAGATTACTTGTAACAAAATAGCACCATTTACATCAACAAGATACAACAGAATTGCAGAAAATCACTTATTTCATCCAAGAAATCAAGAGCATAAAACCCTAATTGCAGAAATATCCATCCAAATGAGCAAACAATCCACAAATGAACCTCCTTCAAACGTAGTGCATAAGAGAAAAGACCAAGGATGGCTGAAATAGCAAAAATCTAGAAGTGTTACCCCACAATGGTGAGGAAGTTGTGATGATCAAATGAAAGCCAGCGCTAGCCCTTTTATATGAGGATAGCCTAGCGAATTTGTCCACATAAAATGTCAATGTCAAAATAGAAGTGGGACTGACCCCTCATTTATCCATTACAAATCACTAAAATGCAAAAATACATCATAGATGGCCACATGTGTGGTGACGTCAAGCCTTCCTAGGCTAAGAGAGGGCCTTCAAAGGTCACGTGGCATCATCTGGAAGTGGAGCAATGGAAAAGGTATGTCTCCTCCATCATGGTCATCCCAAATCATCACCAGTACCCCAAGTGTCCATCAAACCCTAGAAGATGACATCATCATCAATGGAGGGGGACGTCAAGGGTTTGGGCCACTGCGTCCAGGCTTGAGGGAGTTGCATCTCGTCTCTGCATGGTTTCTGGTTGTTTGTTGCTACAACGTCCCTGATCCAGTGAATAATAAGCCCTGGGGTACCTTGTCCAGCCTATGGGCTTTCAAGCCATCTATGTGCCATCATGACCAAATCTGCTCAAACCTAGCCCATTTGTCCATCGTCCAAGGTTCCAAGGATGTGAGAGTTGATGTCTGAAGGTGGTGAGTCACTGAATGACTCACTGCTCTGCATCACACGTGCCAAAGTCCTGCAATAAAGGCACAACGTCCTGGGTGCAAGCCAAGGACGTCCTCAAAGAACCATGTCAAGGCCATCCAAAAACAAATCAAAGTATAAGACAAGGTAAACCAATGTTCACAAGATATATTGGACCTTAAAACATGGAAAGTAAGTTGTTACTTAAGATATAAGCCATGTAAACGATTCACCTCAATATCCCCTTCAAGCATCACACCAACCCAAGACCTCATGTGAGTTGGCAAGTTTAAATATGGCAGAGCCTTCGTCCAACCCTATTAAGTGTGCCAACTTAGATAGGAAATAAAAAGACCCACGTAGAGGGATAGGTCCCGAGGGAAGCAGGAAAGAAAGAAACCCTTTAAGAGTAAGTGTGATAGTGATATGAATTAGCGCTTATTTTATGGTTTATGGTGTCATTAAATCCATTTCTATGAGCGCCTTTGTAGAGAGATCGCTTGTTGCTTGAGATACCCTTTTCTCGTTACTTTTTGCATTTTGAACCCCTTAATTGCCTTTTGATACCTAGTTATTATTTGCAAGTCACCTTTACAGGTTTCAAACTTTATTCCTTCAATTTTGTTGGGCCATAGTCCTTTATAATTGTGCATTCATTCACATCAGGACAGGGGCGATTACCATTAGAGGGGTTAGAGCTCAAGTTGGCCTATGGATTTTATGGTGTCCTTTGTCGTTTATAGCATAGAATATATATAAAGCAGTTGCATCAACCTCTAGGCCTTCATCCCCTTCTTCGCATGAGGAAGTGGACTATGAGAGGCTTATATATACTATGAGAGGCTCCAAGATGGAAAGTGTTAAGTATGGTGGGCAATAGAACGTTACCCTTGTGAGGGCCCCCCAGTAGTACCCCTTTTCCCTAGGCGGTGACAACACGAGACTAGGACACAGAAGCTGACCACCAAGGTGAAACAAGGCAACTGACACAATTTCCCAAGCTAGTGATCCATTATCTGACTTCAACCAAAGATCCTCATCCACATGCCCAACAAATTAAGCACAACACTTCGCATGAAAGAAGGACTAGCATACCTCATGGTGACACTGGCTTACCATCTCCCATACACTATGTTGCTTGGATGTGATGAGCCTTGGTTGACTTGTGGCTATAAAGGTAAATGAGAGGGGCTATTGGGCTGCCATCTGTGGACATGTTGATCACCATCATGGTCGGGATCAATGTCTCCATTGTGGGCCACGAGACATGATCTCCTCTAGTTACCCCCAGGCATGGGGGGGTAACAGCACCCATACCAATAAGTTAGTTATTTTAAAGAGGCAGCCAGCACAATTGTTGGAGAGCCTTAACAAAGTTCCTTATGTGTTGGAGAAAGTGCTCACCATGGAGAAGGTTTGATAAGGCATATGTATCCATACTAGATACACTTTTGAAGGAAGTGATTAACACCATTAGTGGAGCGTCCTCGTATTAAAGAAGACACATGGAAGCTAGCATGTCATTCAATGATATAGAAGATCCCAAGGAGAAGATCCATAAGCCTAGATGATATTTAGGGACGTGTTCATGTATTTTATTATTTCTTCTTGGAAAAATTAGTGGATCTAGAAGCCACTAAATGATTTGTATATTGCAAGGAGATGGAGCTCGAACACTATTTAAAGAGTAGCTCTCTCCATTGTCACTCGTGGTTAGATTGATAGGGAAAACACCTCTAAGCCTAGTTGAACATCATGTAGGAGATGGAAGTAAAGGTACAAGCAAATATATGTGAGGTTCTCTTCATTCATCTCTTTTCTCCTGGATAATTTGGGTTTTGTGTTTGAGTAGCTATTGTATCTTGTCGCTGAGATAATCTCTAGAAGGCAAATCTTTGCACATGAGAAGGGACTAAGTGTGAGGCTTTTAACCCTCCTTAGCCCTTGTTGTAATCTGGGATATTGAGGAATTCACTGTTATAATGACAGATTTGGTATGGCACATGTTATGGCTTGTTGATCTTATAGGGTTGTATGCGATAATGTGAAATCAGATTGGGTTGTTCATTCATTGGAAGGTTGTCTACCTAATCCCGTTTGCCTATGATCTCATGTTATAGTTTTCCTTCATTATTTTATCGTTAGCGTGAATAGGGTTCTTTAGCTATCTAGTTCTTTCTTAGCTAGTTCTCTACTTTAGTTCTCTTCGTGCTATTTTAAGTTTACTTAGGGAGTTTTTCACTCTATCCCATATTGGTTTTGTTTTTGTCTCTTGGGTGGTAAATCCTATATATACTCACTCATCACTCTCATATGAGCATCTCATTTTCATTGTATGCTTTGCAATCTCTTGATTAGAATACAATTTATTCTTGCTCTTTTATGATTTATACATTTGTTTTCCTTCATTCATTTGCATTTTTGAGTGGCTTTTCAGCCAAATCTTTACATGGTATAAGAGCAGTTGTGAGTTGTGGGTTAGCGATCTTTTTAAAAATCTGTGTAGAGCTATTTTTTTCAAAGCACTTGAGTATGCTCTTCTCTTGCAACCTCAGATGATCTGGACAATCAGAAAAGTGTGGAGAAAACACTCGTTTCTAGGGGGGTCCTTTTTTTTACTTGCCAGATGTAGGTTTTTTCGGAGCTTCCTAGAGACATTTTGAGCTCACCATTGAGTCTGGAGCAGCTAAAATAGCCAAATTTACCTTCCATTTCGTCCCAGTTGGACATCAAAGCTCAGATCTGTGAGGGTTTGAAGCCAGTGGTTTGTTGCCAGATCCAGGAGGGAGCCACCATTTCAGAGCATTTTGGGTCAAATCTGACAGTGCCATCGTGCTCAGAAGTCTTGAAAACCCTAAAAGCTCCATTGTCCATTCGTCGATTTTGGGCAAAGTTTCCTAGAGAGGCAACTTTTTTTCCCACGAAACCGTACGACCCCCCATCTCGCACTTCAGTTTGGCGATAGTTCCGCTAAATTTGGCCGAAGGTGAATTTTAGCACTTTTTCTGAGTTTGGTGACAATTCCGCTAAATTTGGCATATTCTTTAATTTCTCTAGAGGTTTCTATAGTTGGCAGTTTCGCTAAGAGTTTGGCAGCAGTTCCGTTAAAATTGGCGATTTAGCTGATTTATCTGGAGGTTTATACACTTGGCAGTATTGTTAAGTTAGGTGATCTAAGTTGCACGAAACAGTGAAACGATTATGAGTTTCCGAAACCGGGACGATACGAAACAGGCCCTCAAAAAATGGAAACGTCGGGGGAAACGCCAGGGGAAACGTCGCATATAAAAAAATAAAAAATAAAAAAATTATATATATATATATATAGTTTTTTTAAAAATAAAGCATTATATTGCAAGAAAAACATAATGATACACATAAATGACATTTTAGAATGAAAACCATGTCCATATTAACTCCCATAGATGATGAATATCATTCATTACATGATGTAAAAAGCCATTACTAAAACTAACTGGCAATTTGGGGGCCCCACGACCCCCTTTTTTCGCCTAATTTAGCTTTGAAATTTGTCGAAACACGGTCGTACGGGCACAGTACGGTCGAGAAACGTCGTCGATCGTACCGTATGACGTTTCCAAATCGAGAAACGCTGTACGGTACGGTCGAAGGCGTTTCCCGGCCGTATTGTACCCATTTCGGAGTTTCGTACCGTTTTGCGGCAGGAAACAGGGGAGTGGGGGCGTTTCCTGCAACTTAGTTGGTGATAGTTCCACTAAATTTGGTGGAAGGTGAATTTTGAAGTTCTTACCCCCTCTCTCTGTTGGCAAGTTGGGTTTTGAAGACAAACTTTGCAGGCTCATATCTCGGGCTTCCGAACTCCTTTTCTCGAGCAATTATTTTTTATTTGGGCTAATATTTTGTGCTCTCCGCACTGGTGCAAACAGTTTCTAATTTTGGTTCACGGATTTGCAGATTCTCACAGGTGACACTACACAATTGTCGTTTGGAGAACTTCAAAGGCTCATATCTTTTGCATTTGACCTCGGATTGAGGTGATTCTTTTTTTGAAAGTGCATGGTTTTTCGTGTACTTCGCAGTGGTGTTGTTTATTTCACTTCATATTGTGCCAAAATTGTAGTTTTAGCACATACTCATTTTTTAAGGATCTGTAAAGGCATTGAAGTCGAGTCCACTCAATGTTCTTGTTGAAATTAATGTAGTTGCAAGAGCCATTCTCCGTGTTAAAATAATGTAACTACAAAGTGTATTCTTATTATTATTTGATATATTATTCATTGGATCAGTCCCCATTGTGGATTGATCATGTCGGCTATTGTAAAAGGACCAAATCCCCTATTGCGGATTGGTCATTATGTAATTGTAAAAGGCAAAAGAAGAAGTCGGCCCCAGAATATATCAAGAGGCCCCGAAATATAATAAAGGTGGTTATAACCACCCAGTTGAAGAAGTCGGCCCTGCCAGTGAAGAGACACTTCACACGTGCCAGTCTTGTATAAATAAGGAGGCTAGCGCCTCACTTAGACACACAACTCACTTGCTCATTGAGAGACAAGTTTCGGAACTGCAGTTAGAGAAGAAGGAGAGAGAGTGGCGCATCTTTGGGAGAGGATCTTCTGTATTAGTTTGAGTTATCTTTTGGCATTGTATTGGCTATCTATAATAAGGAAGTTTTGTTGGGTTTTCTTCCCCTAGAGGGTTTCCCAGGATAAATGTTGTGTATCTTGTGATTGTGTATTTCTCAATGATCTTGTGTTATGTTATTGTTATCTATTGAAATGCAAAGAACTATAATAATGGCTTAAACATTAACATGGTATTCAGAGCCAACCTGAAGGAAGCATCTTTCACAAGAGTGAAAAACGTCACTGTTGTCGTACATGCAAATTAGGACTTTTTGATGATGAAGCTTTTCAACCCTAAAACCACCTAGAAAAGTGTGCCCTCCCCCAAGGATTACTTTGGCACTCTCAACGCACCTTTTCCGTGGCTAGATCTCCCGAAAAGTGAAACCCTAGTTTCACAAAGTACCAGAAAACCAGTGTACCAAAAGTACCAGAAGTACCAGAGTACCAGAGGTACCAGAAAACCAGAAGCACCAGTCCAAAAATCCGCAGATCAAGTTTGGAGGAGCAAAAGTTGGATTTTCTCAGATCCAAACACACCAGGCTACTTACCTCAGCCAAGCGCACCTCCTGGTAAGTTCAGATTTTGATTTTGAGCACTTTCATTTTTCGGTCATTTTCCTAGCTCCAGGTAAAAGATGTCTGCAAGCGTTAAACTTGTTGACAAGCTAGAAGGAGTGGAAAACTTCCGTGC
>ML848017.1:8569-34124 GCA_009831015.1 Picea engelmannii | reverse complement strand
AAAAGTGACATAATGTACTTTAACCAAAGTCAAAGTACAAATAGACATAAAGTACTAGGACAAAGTGCCAAATGACTTTCCCACATGTGCTAAGGAGGGAAAACACATGGGGAACACCTCCCAAGGTACACAAATCAACACGAAGCACATACAGATCCGATATCATTACATCCGTGACATGGTGCAGAGAGGAGCCTTAAAGCTCCAGTACATTAGCACGGATGAACAGGTTGCTGATGTGTTGACCAAGCCTCTATCCCGTATAAAGTTTGAGCACTTTCGAGATAAGCTTGGTATAGTCCGAAAGGACCTTCCTCGAAAGGGGGAGTAGTTGTTGTGATGAGACATCTCTTGCTTCCGACCTGACGATTGTGACGTAAAGCAAGATGATGTGATGTGACTAGTATTGTGCTTCCAGCTGGATAGCTGTGACGTAAAGCCAGTCTAGTATCCTGCTTCCGACCTGATGGTTGTGACGTAAACCAAGATGATGTGATGAGACTAGCACTGAACTTCCAGCTGGATAGTTGTGACATAAAGCTAGTCTAGTATCCTGCTTCCGACCTGATGGTTGTGACGTAAAGCAGGACGAGTACCTTGCTTCCGACCTGATGGTTATGATGCAAAGCAAGATGAAGTGATGAGACTAGCACTGAGCTTCCAGCTGGATAGTTGTGACGTAAATCCAGTCTAGTATCCTGCTTCCGACCTGATGGTTGTAACGTAAAGCAGGACGAGTACCTCGCTTCCAACCTGATGGTTGTGACGTAAAGCAAGATGATGTGATGAGACTAGCACTGAGCTTCCGACTGGATAGCTGTGACATAAAGCCAGTCTAGTATCCTGCTTCTGACCTGATGGTTGTGACATAAAGCAAGACGATCATCTTGCTTCCGGCTTGACAGCTGTGACGTAAAGCAAGACTATGAGATGAGACTAGAACTGTGCTTCCGGCTTGATAGTCGTGACGTAAAGCCAGTCTAATATTATTATGATGATCCAGCCTCATGTTGTGATGATGATGATGATGTATCAGTTTTATACTAATACATATTGATGCAGATGATGATTGCATTCCTTTGAGAATGACGATGTTGCCGATGAAGAAAACTTCCGATGATTTATAGATACGCCAATCAGTGTTCCAAGATGATATTGATGATGCTATCCTCTGACCCACTTGATGTTGTTGATGATGTTGTCCTCACTCTCTCGCCTGATGTTGTTGATGAATACCCTTCTTGTTAAGGGGGAGTGTTAAAATAATGTAACTACAAAGTGTATTCTTATTATTATTTGATATATTATTCATTGGATCAATCCCCATTGTGGATTGATATATTATTCATTGGATCAATCCCCATTGTGGATTGATCATGCCGGCTATTGTAAAAGGACCAAATCCCCTATTGCGGATTGGTCATAATGTAATTGTAAAGGGAAAAAGAAGAAGTCATCCCCAGAATATATCAAGAGGCCTCGAAATATAATAAAGGTGGTTATAACCACCCAGTTGGAGAAGTCGGCCCTGCCAATGAAGAGACACTTCACACGTGCCAGTCTTGTATAAATAAGGAGGCTAGCGCCTCACTTAGACACACAACTCACTTGCTCATTGAGAGACAAGTTTCGGAACTGCAGTTAGAGAAGAAGGAGAGAGAGTGACGCATCTTTGGGAGAGGATCTTCTGTATTAGTTTGAGTTATCTCTTGGCATTGTATTGGCTATCTATAATAAGGAAGTTTTGTTGGGTTTTCTTCCCCTATATGGTTTCCCAGGATAAATGTTGTGTCTCTTGTGATTGTGTATTTCTCAGTGATCTTGTATTATGCTATTGTTATCTATTGAAATGCAAAGAACTATAATAATGGCTTAAACATTAACACTCTAGAGAATGGAAAAGACCCTAGTTGTGAACTAGGGCCCCCAGCACACTCTTGGGGTTTCTTGGTATGAGACCAAGCAGTGAGAGACATGGCAAAAGACCCTAGTGAGGGCCCCTAGTATATGACTGTGGTTCTTGGTCTTGGATGTAATGTCCCGTTTTTCCTAGGCAGTCGGGATACCGTGATGGTTTATACAGTTTCCCGTAAACCATTAGACGGATGAGTTAGGGAAATGATATTGGTAAAGTCACTTTCAAATTATTAAGTGAAAACTTAGGAAAAGTGAGTTTATTAATATTAAACCCCTCTTTGAGGGTATTTCTCTCCAATTATTAATTAAATGAATATTTTAATGGAGAAAAAGAAAAGTGAAGGAATAAAAGGACAAGCGAGGGTTGGAAAGCGGATGATGGACTATTCATTTGAGAAATTGAATTTGGAGAAGAGCTCGGTGAGCAAACGAGGGTTTCAGCTGGAAACCCATTTCGGCACTTGGATTCGGCAATGAAACCATCTGTCCTAGCCGGGAGATTGGAGAAGCCATTCAGGCTTTTCATTTGCAGGTAGTTGGCATTGTGATCCAAAAAGATTTGTCTGAGAAGGATTTCATTTTCAGTTTTGGAGAAGGAAAGGCATTTTCTTTGGCACGTGTGGAGAGGATTGAGTGTTTTCTTGTGTTGGGTGCATTCTCCATTTGTGGTTGTGCGTTTTTCCATCATAGCTGAGTCATTCAAGTCGTGGCTAAATCTGTTGGAGCGTGGATCTTCATTGTGGTCTTTGTTGGCCGAGTCTTCTTGTGGCTGCGTGCTCCTTGTTGGTCGTGCCTCCCTTTCTCTGTGGCTGCATGTTCTTTGTTGGCTGTAGCTGCATTTCCTTTGGTGTTGCGTGGGGATGATAAAGGGTGGTTGTTGTTGGGCGACCTCCATCAGAGAGCTATTCGTTGCATGGTGAAGAGGATTATCACTGAGTTGGGGCTGCTAACTCATTGAATCAAATGGTTGGGCATTAAATTACATGAGTCGCCCCCTTTTATCAATTCGTGGGGACAGATTTGGATGCTTTCTCAGGGCTGTGCGTGTGTGGTTGGTTCTAAGTTTCCTGCAGAGGACATTCTCTTCGTTTTGAGACGTATTTTCACCTCATTGTAACTGTCATTGGTTCAGCAATTTTATTCAATAAAGAACGGCCATTATTTAGCAAATTTGTTCATTGAAATGTGAATGTCTTGTCATTATTTTTATGGGTTTTGCCCAATGACGAAATAAAACGCTTGATACTCATTTGGGGAGGTATAAGGGGTTAGAAAACCAACATATCAGCAAACAAAACAAAGAGACAGCCTGCTGTCCATTCAAATTTCACCTGCAGCCATAAATACAGTAGCATGCAAAGTGTTTGACGAAAGTCCAACACCAAAACTAGAAGGGTTTTTCCAACTTTTGCAACTTAGAATATTTCATTGGACCAAGCAGTAAATCCCTAGATATGTCTAGGGCCCATGTATGTGTTCCAAGGAATCCTTGCCCAGTGCTTGGATTGATCCTTGGATATGCTCCTAGGTGGTTGATATAAGTCCCTAGATGTGTCTAGGGCCCCTGGATGTGTTCCAGGGAATCCTTTCCCAGTGCTTGGATTGATCCTTGGATATGTTCCTTGGTGGTTGACGTAAGTCCATAGATAAGTCTAAGGCCCCTGGATGTGTTCCAGGGAACCCTTGCTTAATGCATGGGTTGATCCTTGGTCTTGTACCTTGGTGGATAAGACCCTAGATGTGTTCTAGGGCCCCCAGATGTGTTCCGGGGCAACCTGGTCTTGGACCTGGTAGATCATGGTGAAATACCAAGATGTGTTGATGTGTGATCCTCTTCCTCTCTCCCAGGATGGTCCATGAGACCTAGGAGTGCCTATGAAGATGGACATGACCACATTGTTGATGTACCCTCTTATGCAGTGATGATAAAGTTTATAGGTCATTATGAGACTCATGTGGACATGTTTTGCCATTATGGAACCCCGCTTGACTTTGTCTTAAAAGGTAACCCCTTGTTGTTTTGCTTTCCCTCTTGTTTTATGTGATTGGGGTTTTATTTATGTGATGGGGGTTTTATTTATGTGACTAGGGTTTTATAATTTATATTGATATTAATTGACAATTTAATTAATATTTATATTAATTAAATGTCAATATTTAATTTTAAATTTAATTACCCTAACCCCTCTCCCTAACTATAAATAAGACCCTACCCTATTACATTTTTACACTCACACTTTCACTCCTCTCTCTCCTCGTTGCAGCTACCTCAGTTGTTCTCCCTTAGTGACGGTGCGGCCTCCTCTTTGGACTATCTTTTCAGATCTGAAGTATTTTTCTTGGAGGTACTTCTGGAAATTCTTGTTTGTTGGAGATGAGGGTCGGACCCCCTGACTTGCTTCTTATCCTCTTCATTAGATGTCAGTCTGCTTAAGAGAGCCGCGGACCTGAGGGAAGGTGTTGTGGCCTGTCTTCTTGGCTGCCAGAACAGTTTTAGAGGGCCACGGTTCTAAAGGGAAGGTGTCGCAGCCTCTTCCATTAACTGTTGTTACCTGTGTTCAAGCTCCTATGGATGATTATCTTCTTGCTAAAGATCCAGTGGGTGTTCTTCTCCCTGTTGTCCTTCTTGTGGGTGTTTTATCCTTGTACTATCTACCCCTGTTATGGAGGGTTTGTTGTCCCCTTCATGAAGTGTTTTACTGTCTCCTTATTGAAGGGTTTTGCTATGTTTTGTTATCCCTGTTATGGAGGGCTTTTTGTCCCCTTCATGAAGTATTTTACTGTCTCCTTATTAAAGGGTTTTGCTATGTTTTGCTATCCCTGTTATGGAGGGTTTGTTGTCCCCTTCATGAAGTGTTTCACTGTCTCCTTATTGAAGGGTTTTGCTATCCCTGCTATGAAGAGTTTGTTGTCTCAGTTTTTGGAGTTCTTGATGTCCCTTCTTGTGGGGTACCTGCTATTGTTTTATCAGCTATGATCTAGACCTTGTTGTCCCCTCTTGTGGGGTACTTGCTGCATTTATCTTGTGATGGTCTATACCTTGGCAAAACTGTCCCTAAGTCCATATGACAGAGATCAAACCCTAGAGGTTTGATCCATGAACCTAAAATTACTTCTGAGGATATTTTAAAGGTTTACATTCACACATGTGATAGGTACATCTTTCATAGATCAGGAGGTAAGCTTGAGGTTTGTCTTTTCACTCAGAAATTTTGTTTATACTCGGAATTTATTTTAGATCTGTCTATTTCTATTCTCATATATGCTGATCTAGTGAACAGAAAATTAAAAAGGCATTATTGTTTCTATTTTTTCCTAATTCCAACACGGTATCAGAGCTTAGGGCGTGAAAAGAGCTCAAGATTTGCAGACTTGAGCCTGCGTAGATCTTTGTTTTAGGATTTGTTCTTCAGATCTTCATGGCACACTCAACAAGGCAGTAAGGGTGCAGCACTGCAGCAGCTTGGGAGTGCCATCCTCAAAGACTGAGTTTGCCATATCTCCTTGCTAAAGTTGATCTTATCCTACAGGTCGAGCTATGGAGAAAAAAAAGGGCAGACCTTTGGCATTCTTTTCTCCCAGTCCATAAGGGTTCATCAACAATATGTGCATCAATTAAATCTATGAGTTTTAATCATGTATTTACTGAGTTAAACACTGGTATTTAGTAAATTGGGAAGTTTAGCAGAAAAAGACACCTCCAGCATCAGTGTTTGACGAAAGTCTACACTCAGCAAAGACACCCTTTTTGCTACAACAGTATGGTCAACTGTGACAGCAATGGTTAGGATTACTACAAGCTAAAAAGGGCTATGAAACACAAGCAATGTAGTGCATGGTAATCAGATTTTACTTTTTGGTTTCATGGAGTGTGTTAATGTGCATTAGTGAGAGGGGATCCAAGTAAGGACCTATTTTTGATACTCACTTATAACCTGCGCCCAATATGCATTGGAGTCTTTTACTTAAGTTTCCATACCAATAGGTGTTGGCTGAAAAATGACTGATGCTAAACCCTGACTTCCAAGACTCTCAACAAGAAAGGCTATTACACCTCCATGTAGTACTCCATATGCCTGAGCAGGCCTTTCAGAATCAACCTTCAATTGATGTGGCTAACACCCTTTCAAATCCTTACTGAACACAATCGATGGTCTCACTGTCCAGTCAAAACTGTTATTACTGATTGCCACTGATTGCCACTAAACTACAGAAACTGTTCTATTACTGGATATTAAGTTCTAAGGTCAATATGGGCATCATACACTATGGGCAGCCCTGGATTGAATTTATGGGAGTAAACCATTGAAACAGCAAGAGCGATAAATAGGGTACAAAGAAAAATGTGTCATTATATATTCAAGTGGCAAGACTCCTCATATCTACTGATTGATATCTTTCTCAATTTATCTTCCATGGCAATTCAAAACTATCCATGAAAATCTCCTGGCTGGAATGCTTATATGAAATTCACATAACTATTGTGCAGCAACTAAATTTACAGTTTTCATATAAGTTACAACTTATACTACAGAGAAGATATTTAGAGTATTTCTTTCAAAAGCATTTACACAATCTGAAGTTTCATGAAGCCTTTTAACTGAAATCCAGACAAAGAGTCGTCGAGAAGGATTATCTTAGGTAACAGTACCCTAGCTCGATTATTGTGTTTTGATCACGTCTCTGAGAAATGGGTACCTTACCTAAGTTTAGATATGTATGCAGGGGTCTTGGAGAGACATTACAGACTAGGCTGTGCATGGACCTTTTACCAGTTTGAGTTTGAGATTTTTTATATATGAAGTATATAAAGTAAAGGTAAACTGCCCTACTTATTGTCATTTATTTTTGGTTTTGAGATGTATTTAGAAGCTACCGATGGTAGCAGGCTGCAAAATAAAGGGTGTGTCTTCAGCCCAAGTAAGTTAAGGGTAAGACATATCACTAAATTTGAAATAAGTATGTGACTACCAATGACAGCAAGAAGAGTTGTGATCTCTTTTGTATGACCAAGGAAGCTGTGATCTCAGCATATACTTGTTGATGTTAGCTAGGTCATTTTTGGTTTGGGAACTCCGCAGTATGATGAAACTTTTCCCCTATATGTGAGTCCATCTTGAAGAGATACGCCACCAGATCAAAGTTAAAGGATCTTGAAGGTTAAGAGGTAGCTAGTTTGCACATGCAGGAAAGCAGACATCTTATAAGACTCGGAGGGAGTAGTCCCAATATGTGGATTGGGCTATGAAATATAGCAGATGGCAATATTGAGGTTAGATTTGTGACTCGTGGTTTCTCTCAGAAAAGAGGAATTGACTATGACAAGATCCTTGCTTCCATTGCCAGATTACTTCCATCGGGATCATTATCTCTCTTGCCGCAGTTCTTGGTTGGAAAGTTCACCAAATAGATGTTAAGACTGATTTTCTTAACAGTGAAGTTGAGCAAGAGGTTATATCGAACAGCCTGAGGGGTTCGTTGTTGAAATTAGTTCAGAAATTCACCATATTATACCCAGATTTCAGCCTCCAATTAAGTCATAATAGTAAACAATAAAAAACCTTTACTAGCTGCAGTTAATGAGCAGAAACACTAATTAATATAGTTCTGAAACTAAATCTGCAGCGGAAATACATTCTAACAGTGGACAAAATATCCATAAAGCACCATGAAAAATTCTAGGTAAAACCCCAAGAAGAATAACACAGAAAAAAGTGACAAATTGAGGAGAAAGTTTCTTATTCAACTTTAGGAAAATTTCTGAGTTACAACAGCAGCTTTAAATCAGCATTTATCATCTGTACTTTCACTCTCACTGAACAAAAACAACATATAAATTCATAGTAACAAAGTCTGAAATCAAAAACTGATTTCCGGTACAATCTGTACAGACTGTATAGCCACCAATATCAGAAATATGCCTCGGTTTTCGTGCTGAGAAAAAGGTACAGATCTGTACCTTGCTGTACGGATTTGTTATCAGCAGAGAAACTCCTAGAAAATTGTGCCAATACACAGTAGAATTTTCTGAGTTGGCTGGAGCTGCAAAGCAAACAAAAGATGTTGTATGGCCTCCTCCAATCCGTACTGTACGGCCTCCACTGAAGCTGATGCAGTCTAGGAATGCGTGCCAATCCTCCTAGGGATGTGTGCCTCCTCCTTGTTGTTGAAACCCTTTCCCTCCAAGCTAAGAAACCTCATTGGGATGCGTGCCCCTTCAATCTCCCTCAAGCTCTTCTCAACAAGTGCGCCCTCATCTCCTAATGAGCTGCCTTTTATCAATTTTGAATTGTAACTCCTCTAACCCTTGATCTCCCTCAAATGACTCTTCACTTACCCTGGAGATCAACGGTCACAATTTAATCATCCGTTGAGGTCACTTAAGTTAATAAAGTGACCCATAACATCATAAAAGTCACTTTTACATTTTGAAATTAAAAGACTCAACTTTATAAAATCACTTTATAAAGTCACTAGGAGATAATTTGTTTGGTCACTTCCGCATGCTGAGCGTTGCCAATGCAGAAGTACCTCCAAGCTACCAAATCTCAACACTCCCTCTTAGCGAGAGAGGTACTTGTGGTATCACCACCAGAATCTGTCTCCATCTCATCAGCTGCCATAGTTGCTCCCTCTATACTAGAAGTCTTTGCTCTGTCTGAACATGAAGCCACTACTCCCACTATACTAGAAGCCTCTGCTGCTACCTCCATTGTACCACGAACTGAAGACATGCTCCTAGGAGATTGCACACTCTCTTGAGCATCCAACTGTATCGACTCATGCCTGTTGAATCCCTTGAGAGTCCCGGAAGAAGACTGAGTGCAATGTATCAACTCTCTATCCCGTGCTACCTGCCAACTCTTCGACATAGAATCTGAGTCCAGAAATCCACTGGACCCCAACACAGGTCTACCCAACAACCTGTACAAGCCCTCATACTTGACACCAAGCATCACAGTTGTGTCAGCAATTGCTCCCACGGGATATAAAAACACATGTCCACCGTGGAAAACAACTCCAAATCCACTCTCATCCAAAGCTGACACTGAGAGCAAATTAACCGTCAACTCTGGAATATATAACACCTCGCCAACCTCCAGAAGACCTCCTGACTCTAGTTGGAATCTCACCCTTCCAACCCCCTTTACTGCAAGTTGTGGGCCGGCTCCACATTTCACTCTACAGTCTGAGTCTATCTCTATAAGATTGAGGAAAACTGACTTCAACCCAATCATGTGCCGAGAGGCACCACTGTCCACAAACCACGACTCAATGTCCTCGAACACTAGGCATCCACTGCCCACGGGACCAGCCATGAGAGAACTCCTCCAATTTCTCAGCAAAATCTGCAACCTGAGCTGATACTGCCACATCTGGTTCCGGTTTCTTCTTCTTGTTGTTCGGACATTGACTAGCATAATGGCCATTCTTGTTACATGCAAAGCATTTCACTTTGTTCATGTCCTTCTTCTTCTCATTGCCCTTTGCCACAAGAGCAACGTTCTTGTCGTCTGCACCATCCAATACCTTTTCCTGAGACCCCTCCCGGATCTCCTCCTACGTAAAATCATCCCACAATCTGCTCCAATCAGGGAGCTTCTCTCTCCCCACCATATACTTGACGAAGACCTCCCACTCCTTGGTGAAGCCTTTGAGGGCTATCCGCACCAACTCTGAGTTGGGAATGACTTCTCCAACAGCTGCCAACTCGTCCTTCACCTGTGCAACCCGGGTGAGGTAGGTGGCCACACTTTCTCCTTTGACCATCCTAGCTCCATGGAGCTTGTCCCAGAGAGCCATTTTTCGGTTCTCAATCTTAGCCTCATACAAGCCTTTCAATGCAACCCACATTCCATTAGTTGTCTTTTTCTCAGCCAAATGTGGAATAAGGTGGTCTTTGACCTCGTCTAAGATTATTCTCTGAGTCTTAGCTTCATTCACCTCATGAACATCAAGAGCTGTGGGATCTGTAGGTACAGGTACAACAGTGTTCGCAAACGACCACAATTTGTTCTCATTGAGAACACTGTTGATTCTAACCTTCCATTGCAAGTAGTTGGAGACCCCCTCGAATCTATCTTCAAACCTAATGCTGGAAGTCATCTTTGTCCTCCTGACAAAGAACCTTTTTCTGCCTTCTTCAAGCAAATGTACCAGCAAATCACTTGCTGTCCTAAGTGCCAAAATTCTGCCCACTGAACTTCAAAGCACCTGCTCTGATACCATGTTGAAATTAGTTCAGAAATTCACCATATTATACCTAGATTTCAGCCTCCAATTAAGTCGTAACAACAAGCATTAAAAAACCTTTACTAGCTGCACTTAATGTGCAGAAACACTAATTAATATAGTTCTGAAACTAAATCTGCAACGGAAATACATTCTAACAATGGACAAAATATCCATAAAGAACCATGAAAAATTTTGGGTAAAACCCCAAGAAGAATAACACAGAAAAAGTGACAAATTGAGGAGAAAGTTTCCTATTCAGCTTTAGGAAAATGTTTGAGTTACAACTGCAGCTTTAAATCATCATTTATCATCTGTAGTTACACTCTCACTGAACAAAAACAGCATATAAATCCATAGTAACACAGTTTGAAATGAAAAATTGATTTCCAGTACAATCTGTAAGGACTGTATAGCCACCAATATCAGAAATATGCCTCGGTTTTCGTGCCCAAAAAAGGTACAGATCTATACCTTGCTATACGGATTTGTTATCAGCAGAGAAACTCCTAGAAAATCGTGCCAATGCACAGCAGAATTTTCTGAGTTGGCTGGAGCTCCAAAGCAAACAAAATATGTTGTACGACCTCCTCCAATCCGTACTGTACAGCCTCCACTGAAATTGATGCAATCTAGGAATGCGTGCCTCCTCCTGGCTGTTGAAACCCTTTCCCTCCAAGCTAAGAAACCTCCTTGGGATGTGTGCCCCTTCAATCTCCCTCAAGCTCTCCTCAACAAGCGCGCCCTCATCTCCTAATGAGCTGCCTTTTATCAATTTCGAATTGTAACTCCTCTAACCCTTGATCTCCCTCAAGTGACTCTTCACTTGCCCTTGAGATCAACGGTCATGATTTAATCATTCGTTGAGGTCACTTAAGTTAATAAAGTGACCCATAACATCATAAAGTCACTTTTACATTTCGAAATTAAAAGACTCAACTTTATAAAATCACTTTATAAAGTCACTTTATAATTATAAAGTTACTAGGAGATAATTTGCTTGGTCACTTCCGCATGCTGAGCACTGCCAATGCAGAAGTACCTCCAAGCTACCAAATCTCAACATTCGTAATCCATGGGAAAGAATCCCATGGATTGAAGCAAACTCCGAGAGATTGGTATGGAAGAATTGACAGATTTTTTCTACAAGAATCTTGGGTTCACCAAGAGTATTGCAGTCGCAATCTTTATATAAAGATTGTACAGAATCATCCTATTGTCTTAGGATGATTTGTTCCTTACAGGAGAGGAAAAGTTGATAGCTCAGACTAAGAGGGAGCTTTCAACAGATTTTGAAATGAAAGACGTGGGTCTTATGCATTATTTTATGAGCTTAGAAGTGTGGCAGAAACCAAGTGAGATCTTTCTCTCACAAGAGCAACTATGCAGTTGATATGCTCCGCGGACTTGGCATGTTGGACTGTAAGTCCATATCCACACCGATGATTTCTAACCTGAAGAAGTTACAAGACCAAGCTACAGGTTCAGATCCAGAAGACCTCACCATATATTGGTAAATCATTGGGTCCTTGATGTATCGTGTACATACCAAACTAGATATTTGTTATGCAGTGAATGCCCTCAGCTAGTTCATGTGTGAACTGAAGCATATTAATATGGTTGATATTAAACATATTCTGAGATATGTTTGGGGGACTATAGCCTATGGGCTTAGATACACTTCCAGTAGAGGTGTAATGCTTCATGGATATACAGGTTTAGACTGGATGGGCAGTACAGTGGACTAGAAGAGTACTTCTGGATATTGTTTCAGTTTGGGTTCAACTATGATCTCCTCGTCCAGCAGGAAACGGGGCTCCATAGCCCAAAGCCCTGCAGAAGCAGAATTCATTGTTGCAAGTCCCGCTAGAAGAGAAGAAGTATGGCTCAGAAAGCTACTTTCAGATTTGTTCAGTGCTGAGTTGGAACCCACAGTCATCCACTCTGATAACCAGAGTTGTTTAAAGCTCTTCGAGAATCCAGTGTTTCATCGAAACACATTGAGTTGAAATATCACTATGCTCGAGACATAGTGCAGAAGAACATTCTCAATATTCTGTGTGTTTCGACGACAAGACAAACAACAGATATTTTTTACCAAGCCTGTGTCCTTGACAAAGTTTATGTACTTTTGATACAAGCTTGGTGTTACTGAGAATGTCTCTCTTGCTAAGAGGGAGCGTTGAAATTAATGCAGTTGCAAAAGCCATTCTCCAGAGGATGGAAAAGACCCTAGTTGTGAACTAGGGCCCCCAGCACACTCCTAGGGTTTCTTGGTATGAGACCAAGCAGTGAGAGCCATGGCAAAAGACCCTAGTGAGGACCCCCAATTTATGACTGGGGTTCTTGGTCTTAGACCAAGCAATAAGTCCCTAGATATGTCTAGGGCCCCTGGATGTGTTCCAGGGAATCCTTGCCCGATGCTTGGATTGATCCTTGGATATGCTCCTTGGTGGTTGATATAAGTCCCTAGATGTGTCTAGGGCCCCTCGATGTGTTCCAAGGAATCCTTGATCGGAGCTTAGATTGATTCTTGGATATGTTCCTTGGTGGTTGATGTAAGTCCCTAGATGAGTCTAAGGCCCCCGAATGTGTTCCAGGGAACCCTTGCTTAATGCATGGGTTGATCCTTGGTCTTGTACCTTGGTGGATAAGACCCTAGATGTGTTCTAGGGCCCCCAGATGTGTTCTGGGGAAACCTGGTCTTGGACCAAGTAGATCTTGGTGAAATACCAAGATGTGTTGATGTGTGATCCTCTTCCTCTCTCCCGAGAAGGTCCATGAGACCTAGGAGTGCCTCTGAAGATGGACATGACCACATTGTTGATGTACCCTCTTATGCAGTGAAGATAAAATTTATAGGTCATTATGAGACTCATGTGGACATGTTTTGCCATTATGGACCCCCCCTTGACTTTGTCTTAAAAGGTAACCCCTTGTTGTTTTGATTTCCCTCTTGTTTTAGGTGATTGGGGTTTTATTTATGTGATGGGGATTTTATTTATGTGATTGGGGTTTTATAATTTATATTGATATTAATTGACAATTTAATTAATATTTATATGAATTAAATGTCAATATTTAATTTTAAATTTAATTACCCTAACCCCTCTCCCTAACTATAAATAAGACCCTACCCTATTGCATTTTTACACTCACACTTTCACTCCTCTCTCTCCTTGCTGCGGCTACCTCAGTTGTTCTCCCTTGGTGATGGTGCGGCCTCCTCTTTGGACTATCTTTTCAGATCCGAAGTATTTTTCCTGGACACAGTTTGGCTGGGAGTTAGTTCTAGAAATTCTTGTTTGCTGGAGATGAGGGCCGGACCCCCTGACTTGCTGCTTATCCTCTTCATTAGATGCCAGTCTGCTTAATAGAGCCGCGGACCGGAGGGAAGGTGCTGCAGCCTCTCTTCTTGGCTGCCAGAACAGTTTTAGAGGGCAACGGTTCTAAAGGGAAGGTGCCGCAGCCTCTTCCATTAACTGTTGTTACCTGCGTTCAAGCTCCTATGGATGATTATCTTCTTGCTAAAGATCCAGTGGGTGTTCCTCTCCCTGCTGTCCTTCTTGTGGGTGTTTTATCCCTGTACTATCTACCCCTGTTATGGAGGGTTTGCTGTCCCCTTCATGAAGTGTTTTACTGTCTCCTTACTTAAGGGTTTTGCTATGTTTTGCTATCCCTGTTATGGAGGGTTTGCTGTCCCCTTCATGAAGTATTTTACTGTCTCCTTATTGAAGGGTTTTGCTATGTTTTGCTATCCCTGTTATGGAGGGTTTGCTGTCCCCTTCGTGAAGTGTTTTACTGTCTCCTTATGGAAGGGTTTTGCTATCCCTTCTATGAAGAGTTTGTTGTCTCAGTTTTTGGAGTTCTTGATGTCCCTTCTTGTGGGGTACCTGCTATTGTTTTATCAGTTATGATCTATACCTTGCTGTCCCCTCTTGTGGGGTACTTGCTGCATTTATCTTGTGATGGTCTATACCATGGCAAAACTGTCCCTAAGTCCATATGACAGATCAAACCCTAGAGGTTTGATCCATGAACCTAAAACTATTTCTGAGCATATTTTAAAGGTTTACATTCACACATGTGACAGGTACATCTTTCATAGATCAAGAGGTAAGCTTGAGGTTTGTCTTTTCACTCAGAAATTTTGTTAATACTCAATTTATTTTAGATCTGTCTATTTCTATTCTCATATATGCTGATCTAGTGAACAGAAAATTAAAAAGGCATTATTGTTTCTATTTTTCCCTAATTCTAACAGTTCTCTTGCTATTGGCAATTGTAATAGCATTAAATATAAAGTACCAAATCATTTTGCTTGGGGGGGCTCTTTGATTGAGTGATTCGGGAGGGGTCTCTTGGTGTGATTGTGCTTGTGCATCTCCTTCTACTCGTGTTCTCTTTTCCTTCATAATTGGGTAACTTTAAATTTCCATTGCTAACACCATACAACTACAACACATGGCATCAGAATGCATGGAATGCCTTAATGCAAAAAGGATATACACCTTATGTTGAACAAAAGATAACTGAACCCACAGATAATAGGGAAAAGGTACTCTGGAATCTGGATGATAGAACAAACAAAAGCTCTTGGATGTCTTGGGAATCTAGATTCCCTTGATATAATGTTTCAACTTGATGGATGTACAAATTCACATGATGCATGAGAAAAATTAAAAACTCTATATGGGACAACTGATGAAGTTAGGGGATATCAACTTGACAATGACCTAATGATTCTTGATCCTAAGTCTCTTGCAACATCCAGGATTATGTAACAAAGGTTAATGACCTAAGAGCACAATGTAAATCATGTGATGTACAGAAAAAGGACATACAACTTGTCTTAACTACTCTCTCTAAACTTGGACCTGAATATGGTGCATTTGTTTCTAGCTTTCACACTCATAGGTTGACTATGGGATCTGCATATACAATGCCTTTTTTTACTTCCTTTCCAGAAATGTTAATGCATGAGCAAGGGAAGCTTCTTTCCATGAGTCTCCTTAATCCATCTCAGTGTGAGGCTTTGTTGGTTGATCAGTCAAAGGGACAGAAAGAGTCGAGGAAACCTGACAAGAAACCGATGAAGTCCAAGAAGAAGTCACAAAAAGATCAAGCATTGTCTACCCTAATACCAGACTCCAACTCTTCTTCGAAGGGGAATTCTCGGAAGGAGGATAGGCCAACTTGTAGTTACTGCAAGAAGGTTTGTCTTGAGGAATATTCTTGTCATAAGAAGCAGATTGATGAGCTGAAGCATCTTTTGAAAAAGAACAACATCAATTTTCCTTCTTCACAACAATCCTCTACTCCTTTTTCCAAAACGAGCAAAGGGAAAGCAACTGCACTTGTTGCCACTGCAGATTCTTCTCAACAGTGGATTCTTGACTTGGGTGCATCACATCACATGGGTTCTATCATAGAACAGTTTTCTTTGTTGGAGCCTTGTTCGATGCCTCACATTCTCATTTGGGATGACTCTCCTGTACATGTCATCGGGAAAGGTTTGTTGATGTTGTCACTAGTACTTTTGAAGATGTCCTCTATGTGCCTAATCTGTTAGCTAACCTTCTCTCCATCTATCAGACTGCCTAGAATGGAAGAAAAATTGAGTTCAATCCATATTTTGTCACCATCAAGAATCTTGAAGACAATGCACTTCTTGCAATTGGTAAGGTTGATCATGGGTCTCGCATGTATGTTTTCTCTCATTTTGTACCTGATTCTCATTGCTTTGCTCACCCATTCAAATTTTGTGAGCAAGCTATGGCATGAGCATTTTGGCCATCTCAACTTTTGCTATCTTCAGTAGCTCAGCACACAAGATATGGTCATAGGTCTTCCTCGAATCAGTTTCTCAAATGGAATTTGTTCGGGTTGTGCCTTGGGAAAGCATCCTGAGGACAAGTTCCACAAAGAGAAGGTTTGGAGGGCTTCAGAAGTCCTTGAGTTGGTTCATAGTGATGTGGTGGGTCCATTTCCATCCTTGTCTTTTAGCAAGGCTCGCTATTTGCTCACTTTTATTGATGACTTTTCTAGATACACATGGGTCTACTTTCTTCGACATAACGGAGAAGCTTTTGATAGATTCCAAGAGTTCAATGCTCGTGTCGAGAAACAATATGGGAAATGCATCAAAATTTTCCACACAGACAATGGCAGAGAATATGTGCACCAACGCTTTAAACAACTTTGCACTCTTGAAGGGATAGATCTTCATAATATTGTCTCCTATATACCTCAGCAAAACAGTGTGGTAGAGAGGAAAAATAGGTCCCTAAAAGAGATGGTTGGTTGCATGATCCATGCACGTTCCCTTGCACCTGAGAATTGGGCAGAAGTTGTCAATTGTGATGCTCACATTCAAAATAGAGTTCCACATAAGGCATTGACGGGTATCAGTCCCTTCGAAGCTTGGTGTGACAAGAAACTTGTTGTGTGGCACTTCAAAGCTTTTGGCTCCCCAGCTTGGGCACACATTTCTTTAGAGAAACACAAGGCCTTATGTAATATCCTCTTCCAAGTGACAAGGATATTGGGAGACTTAGTAGTCTAGTTGTTCCCCTAGACTATAGTCTCATTGAAAAGGGAACTAAGGGGCTAAATGGTCACTAAGGTGTTAAAGTTATATTATTAAAGTGACTTTGGCTAAAAAGAAAATAAAAGCTATTTGGCTAAGATGAGAAAAATAAAGTAATAGACCTTAGAAGCCAATTAAATAATTTAGAAGTAGGAGTAGAAAAGGAGAGGAGGGTGCCTCACTCCTCATTCTTGTCATTTCTCACTTTGCATCTTGAGCTCTGCAGCTTAGACGTTTTGAGGGTTTTGAGTAAACAAACCCTAGAGATCAGCAAGGAGGTGAAAGATTCCTCCATTCCTGATCCAAGCTTGGCCAAGGTGGTGAAAGATTCCAACTTCACCATTCTAGTCAATACATGAAAGTTCAATAGTGGTTTGTGGAAGCAAGGGCACGGATCTGGGGTTTTTCTGCAGGATTGGGGCGCATTGTTGAAGGAATAGGAGTTCGATTTGGCTAGGAGATTGGGGATCTAGAGTATATCTTGTTACAGGGATGTTTTCCATCACTAGGGCGCCTTTTCTCATCAATTGTTGAGGGTTTATCTCTGTATATTTATTTATTCCTCAAGTTGGGCGAATTTCTGAAGGAGGGCGCACTTGTTCTTGGAGATACAGAGCTTTGGAGGATCAAATCTGTAGCTACAACCAAGGAATACTCTTATGAGTCTACCATCTTCAGATCTACAAGTTTGCAGCATATTTCAGGGGTTTGGAGGCCAGATCTAGCAGGGTCTAAATTCATGGAGGAGTTCCAGCCATAGAGGGGTGTAACTCAGCCAGAACAGCCAGCTAAAGAGGAGAAGGGAAAGAAATTGATCTTGCAAATCTTGCATGCAGCTGTTGGCAGTTCTGGAGAGCTTATCTCCCTCTATTGTCATTGTATCTTGGAGCTATTATCAGCCACACACATTATTCTTCCATCTTTGTTCAAATCTGTCCATCTCTTGTACTGAGGTCAGTTATATATTTAAAAAAATACAGATCTGAGGTACAGTTGTTTGCTATATTTTCATCATTTACTTGCTTTAAAACTATACAAAGCAACCCTAGCGCAACCTCGAAGGCTAAAACAACAAATTGTTTGATAAAATATCACAATAAGAAAACAATAACCGACAAAAGTCCTGGTAAATCCACTTGGGAATATTACACCTAAACCTCAGAGTCGGCCCTACATCTTTGTTGGTTACCTCGATGGTGTCAAAGGATATCGGCACTTTGATCCTAAGACACATGAGCTCTTCATTGAGCGTAGTGTGCAATTTGAGGAAAGCTCTCCTAGCTCATCCTCTCATCTTCCTTCCTCCACAGCGGATTCAGATAGTGACTCAAAGGATTTTCCTCTAGCTACCTCTACTCGCAAAGTTGACCATGAGGTTTCATCCTCTTCACAGACTTCATATTATGAGGATGAGGATTCTCCTCCTCCATCCCCTACCATGCCTCGTTGGGCCTGCCAAACACTTGAGTTTGCAAGCACTCTTGTTGGGGATCCTTCCAATACTCGGAGGACTCGGTCACAACATCGGGATATTATGCATTCCTACATTGCCACGGATTTAGATCCACGATCCTTTCATGAAGCATCAGGTATTGTTGAGTGGGATTCAACAATGGAGGAAGAGTATAACTTGTTGATTCGAAACAAAACTTGGGATCTTGTTCCACTTCCTAAGGGAAGAAAACTGGTTCGGTGTAAGTTGATCTATTAGACAAAATTTGCAGCAGATGGATCAGCTGACAAGTTCAAAGCACAGCTTGTGGCTAAAGGTTTTTCTCAGGTTCCTGGTTTTGACTACACTGAGACTTTTGCCCCCGTTGCCAAAATGAACTCCATCCACCTGATACTTGCTATTGTTTCAGCTCAAGGTTGGGTTGTACATCAAATGGATGTAAAGAGTGTCTTTGTTCACAAGGATCTACATGAGATTTACATGGAGCAGTCACAGGGAATTGTTCAGGATTCTTCACTAGTTTGCAGATTGCGAAAGTCTCTCTATGGTCTCAAACAGGCCCCACGGGCTTGGTATGCCAAGATGGACTCTTTTCTTCTCTCAATTGGGTTCTCTAGATGCTACTCAGATCTAAATGTCTACATCTTGAGACAAGAGGATGCTCTTCTATTCCTGGTTCTCTATGTTGATGACTTGATTGTCACTGGGAGCACCTCATCCATCATTGCAAGCGTCAAAACTGCTTTGCATGACAGGTTTTCCATGACTGACTTGGGTCTCTTGCACTATTTTCTCGGGATCGAGATCTCTCGGTCCACTTCTGGGATCTCTCTTGTGCAACCAAAGTATGCTCTTGATCTTTTGGCTCGTTTTCACATGGCTGATTGTAAGCTTGCACCGACTCCCTTTTTGTCTGGAGTCAAGCTTGAGGCGAAGAGTTCCACACCACTAGTTGATGCCACTTTTCATAATCAGCGTGTTGGAAGCCTCATCTACTTGACTCATACTCACCCCGACATTTCATTTGTAGTTGGCATTGTTTCGGCTTCATGACGAAGCCACATGAGCTTCAATGGAAGGTTACCAAATGCATTTTGCACTACATATAGGGCACTTACAAGTACATGATTCACTATGTAGCAAGAAGAAGCTCAGATTTAATTGGATACACAGATTCTACTTGGGTTGATGATCTTGATGATCGCAAGTCTACATCTAGGTACAGTTTTAACTTTTCACCTTGGTTCTAGTCCCATTTGTTGGCAAAGAAAGAAGAAGCATACCATTGCTTTTTCATTGACTAAGGTTGAGTATCGAGGGCATGTTAATGCCGCCATTGAGGTTATTTGGCTTCAGAATATCCTCACTAAACTTGGCATCACTTTTCAGACGTCATCAATCATTTACTGTGACAACCAGAGCACCATCCAGATCTCGAAGAACCCGGTTCATCATTAGCGAACCAAACACATCGAGATCCACGTGCGTTTTCTATGGGATCTAATTCAAGAGCAGGTCATCAATTTGTGCCATTGTCCTACAGCACAGCAGGTTGCAAACATCTTCACCAAACCCTTCACCAAGAGCAAGTATGTCCATCTTAGGTCTCTCTTGGGAGTGCGGGACATTTCTTCTGGGGGGGTCACTTAGCCCTTCTTGGTTCATCCTCTCATGGGGGGGAGTCTTTTCCCACTAGGTTTTCTCCTTCCTTTTCAGTTTGAGGGGATCTTTTGTACATGGGTACCTCATCAGGCCTTGTAGTCGGGACCTGTTATCCCCCACTTTCAGGAATAACTAGGAGATCATGTCTCGAGGCCCACAGGTCCTAGACATGGAGTACCGAGAGAAGGGTTGACTTTAGCTTGGCCCTAGAGGGCCCACTTTTTCTTTCTTCCAACATCTTTATCTTGTCAGCAGCAGCAGCATCCATCACCATCGGCCTGGTCCTGTGTCAGAGAAGGTTCTTGCTCCATGAGGTAATTGGTTCGGGTATCATGGTATGTGTCACTTTGATCATCAAAACCATTGAATGTATGCATCTGATTCCTTTTATTTCTAACAACTGCTTGGATCTTACACTAGCCCTCTTGATCATGTTTGGGGGGATTGACAGGGTGCCCTAGCAAGCCTGTGTATGCAGGTTTTGGTTTGCCACTGGGGGGGATTTCTGAAAGCCATCATCCGCTCCCATCATGGCACCACTTTTCCATCTTGTTTCCCGCTCACCTATCCCATTCCACTTGTCCAGACATTGGGTTGACCTATTTTCAGGATTGCACCTTATCTCGTGGGAAGAAGGGGCTAAAGGCCTAGAAGGTAAAAGCAAGCTGGTAAAAGATAAAAGCCTAAAAATAAAACCTCGAGATGCTTCGCCCAGGGATCCCCGAGAAAGCAATAAAAAACTTCTCAGCAAGAAACAAGAGGGACCCGGAAAAATAATAAAACAAGGCCTAACCAAAGGATAGGGGGTCTCGTCACGAGCCAGCCTTCTCATTTATGTGAAAATACTTGTGGGTAACGTTGTCACCACTGGTCACCACGCCAGGGTAGTGTCCCCTGATTAGCTCTTGAACAAAAAGCAATAAAAGATAAAGGAATAAAAGAATGAAGAAAAAAAGGCAAGAACGGGCTTGGAAAAAATGCATTCATGACAGGTACAGCTCGCCTTCTACAAAGGCACCCACAGGTAACATTTTTGCATCCTTGGCCCTCACTGCACCCACATGTTTGGACATCCCCTGACCACATCACCCACTTACATGGCTTGGATGAGGTTTCTTCCAGGAACTTTCCTTCTTCTGTGGACACTAGCCCAATAGGACGCCTTGTCTTTTTATCCAGACTTGTATTGTAGGCTTGTGTAACGTCTTTGAGCTGTTAACTGATGTATTAGGGATTTTGTGCACATGTTTAATAATATTGATGATGAGATGTGATTGACATTGCTATGATCCCTGTGACTGATGAGCCCATGGAGGGCATATCTTTTGATGTGCAAGACCATGCCCGATGGACAGGATCGGTACACATGGGGAGATGATCAGTTCGGACCTCCATGGGGCTAAAGAGCCCATCAGATGGATGTTGAGACCCCATCAGCAGGCAGAGATAGGTCAGACATAGATCAGGGGCTTTGCACCGAAGAAGAGGAGGACATTCCACTAGAGGCACCCTGGCACAGTTTGACCTAGGGGGGTTGACCCATTTTTAGTGGGACGTTGGCCTTGGAAGGCCTAGGACGTCACCCATGAGGTCCATGACGTCATCCTTGCTTCATGAACGTTTTGGTAGATGGACAGGGCATTTGGCATGTGTGGCAGCTTGGAGAAGCCCAAGGGGGGCTAACATTTTGCTCATGGGGGCTGCATTTGCCCTAGAAGGGGATAACGTCACCCTAGAAAGGGAATGACGTCCTTCTGTTGCTTGATTAGGGTTTTAATTTGTCATTTAATGTAAAACAGTATAATTTTCAATATTTTGGCCTTGTCGGCCTTTTTATGACCTAAAAGTAAATTAGGTCATTGATATAGTATAAATGAAGGATTTTCACCTTCATTTTTTCATCAAACTTACTCACTCCATAAGGAGGTCTGAAATTTGCGCCCTCTCTTGGGTTATTGGTTGATTTAGTGATGCGCACTTGTTGAAGGAGGATTATTTTGGCATGTTTTGGCATTTCTCTTGAAGGAAGGTGTTACAACTAGGGTTTGCATTGATATTTCTTGGTGATATGTAAGTAATTTTCTGCAAAACTTCTTGAATGAATGGTTGTAGTTTCATTTCTTGCATATGTTTATGATTTTTGCTGAACAAAAACCCTAGGTGACAAGCACACAAGTAGGTCCTTGTCTCATGTCCCCATTGAGAGAAATTTTCAGCCATTGAGAGAAATTTTCAGCCATTGATAGAGAAGAGAAAGCCTAGCCATAGCTACACCCCATTTACTGCTAGCCGTACTAAGAAGAAAGAGACACCTTAAGCCTAGGTCTACTACACTTTGGGCCGATTTTTTCTAGGGTTTGTTGAAAGAGCCTTGTTGTAGGAACACTCTGCTTCATCAAACCCTCTTGTCTTAGTTTATGCTATCTTTCAGCTAGTCATTTTTTCCATTTGAGTTAAGGAAGGAGGAGAGAGCACTGAGACCTAGTTCACCTACACCAAAGTGAGCCTCTCTCCCCTAGGGTTTTGACTTTGAGGCCTTGCCTTAGCAACACCTCAAAGCCTTTCCCTCTAGTCCTTAGTCGTTTTGACTTTTGTCTCCTTCAGCTCTTGTGTCATTCACTATTGACTCCATTTAACCCTAAGGCACTGATCTGAATACCTCTTGCGTTGAAGTGAATTTGATCAAAACTACTCTCAAACTCATGAATCAAAACTCTAACTTCACTAACCCTAGCCTAAACTAATCTTCTAACCCTATATGTTGCCGTCATCTTTAGCCATAATATCATTGGTGCAGCAAACATTTTACTTTACAAGCAATTGAATGGTGATTAAAGGCATAGATTGAATGAAGTGTTGATTTATTACATTGAAAGACATATTGTTCCAGCATTTATTGGTGAAGTGACATAATTTTCATTGCTATTTATAGACATTGACTTCGTCAATATTTATTGTCAAATTGCTTATATGTTTATCAGATAGTCATTAATTTACATGAAGTACTAACCCATTGATCAAAGCTTGCATATATCAGTCTATTGTTGCTTTGTCTCAGGTAGGTGTATCTCTTTGGGGGGTTTTACTTTATCATTTGGCTTTTGGCCGGACTATTTGCTCGATGGTGACTTGTGAGGGGGGAATATCTACTTTATCCTGTAATCCTTTACCTTCTCAAACCCCAGGTCACCGGGGACGTCTCCCCTGGGCCTTACCACCCTAAATAGAAAGAACCATCCCATTGTGGTGACATTGGGTGGGATTGGTTCCTGTTACACCAATTTGACCTTAAAATCTCAAGCCTTTTATCCTTGCTACAAACTGTGCAATAACAGGACCCATCTTTGCATCTTTGTTTAGATTTCCCCCTAAGTTGCACTTAAGGGAGGGCATTAGTGTGAATAGGATTCTTTAGCTATCTAACTCTTTCTTAGCTAGTTCTCCACTTTATCTCTCTTCACACTATGTTAAGTTTACTAAGGGACTTTTTCACTTTATCCCGTACTGTTTATATTTTTAGTCTCTTGGGTGGTAAATCAGGAATATACTCACCCATCGCTCTCATATGAGCATCTCATTTTCGTTGTATGCTTTGCATTCTCTTGAGTAGAATACAATTTATTCTTGCTCATTTCTGATTTCTAGATTTGCTTTCCTTCATTCATTCGCATTCTTGGGTGGCTTTTCAACAAAATCTTACACACATTATCATTTTGCCACAAATTCATAATGTTGATGGTGCATCCTGAATAAGGGCCCTCATATTCTCTCATATAACCTAAAGAATCTACTTGGACTAGTCATGGCACATCAGTGTATGGCTAGACTACATCTTACATAACTTCAAGCCTTCTTTGTTTGTCTTACTTGATTCCATAACCCCTGGATTGGCTTTGGTCTTAGCAACCCACCATCCATCTATTTCTTATAAAGTATATCATAAATTTACTTAGGGATACCCCCCTTGTGCAGGAGGAGAACTGGCCTAAAGTAAGAGAGAGAGCTACTGTGGTGACAGTGGGTAGCCCGTCCAAGTTCCCCTGGGGTTGCACTTATGTTTTAGGGCTTTACCACTTTAAGTGCAGGTTTGGGAAGTAACAGAGCACTATGTCCATAATTGAGATGAAAAACTTCTTTTAAACAGCACAACACACTTTGTCAAGAATATGGAACAATATACTTATTCTAGATGTCATGATTGACCTCTTAATCCATACAGTTGAAGTTGTTGCATGCAATGCTTGTGTGCTTAAATTTACAAACCATGTTTTTTGTGAAATAGCGTACACAATATGAGCCATTTACTCACATTTGTTTATCTTTTGTAAGTTCTCTCTACTACAGCTAGAGTTGCAATGGACAAACCACCATAGCTTAGTATCGTCCATTCATGTGAACTGTGATTACAAGCTGTACGTTGCAAGTATTCTTCAATTATATCTTGTTTCTGTTTTTTCATTTATTTATTTATTTTAATTTCAAGGATATAACTTTTTCAACATTAGTTATAAAGAAAATGTCCAGTACCAAGATGCTTGTTCCTACTTAAAGTGAGCAAATCATTCTTGCTTATCTTCTTTCTATGTCAATTCTGGTATTGTCAGTATCTGAATTGATCCCTTTAGCTGCCTAGATTCCCCATGTATGCTCTGGGATATAAACTTGAGGTCAACTAGAAGTAACCATGCTTTGACATGCCCCAGTTCATTATGATGCCAGAAGCTTCTGATTAAATTTGTTCCTTGTAGTTTTTATATATACTTTTGGTTAATGGATCTTCTCTAAGTTGAACACATAAAAGAGAAGTGTTGCAGATTCTGGTTACTCACACAAATGGTGTAATAAAAACAAATAACAATACCCTAAAGGCTAAAATCAAACCAGAAAAAGTGCTTCACAAGGAAAGAAATTAACAGTAACTGAATGATGATTTTTTTTTTAAATTCTAATTTCAGACTGCTAGAAATTTCTGTCTGTATCGGATAACACCAGTTCTGTCCAATGATTCACAACAACCCAACAAGGGTGTTCTGATTTCAGAAGAGGCTGCTTATTGAAAAATCCAAAATTTTCCCATTTCAATGCTTGATAATATATTGTATTATGATTTTTTTACAAATGAACTTCACAAACTGCTAGAAATTTCTGTCTGTATCAGATAACAACAGTTTTGTCCAATGATTCACAACAACCCGACAAGGGTGTTCTGGTTTCAGAATGTTGAAATAATGTAACTGCAAAGAGTATTCTTATTATTATTGATATATTATTTATAGGATTAATCCCCATTGTGGATTAATCATGTCGGTAATTGTATTAGGACCAAATCTCCTTTTGCGGATTGGTCAACAGACAATTGTAATAGGTAGAATAAGAAGTCGGCCCCAGCAGTTATTATTGAGACCCAGAAATAAATTAAAGGTGGGTTTACCCACCCAGAGTGAGAGGTCGGCCCTGCCAGTGAAAACCCTTCACACGTGCCAATCTTGTATATATAGAGAGGCTAGCGCCTCACTTTAACACAAAACACACTTGCTCATTCTTAAGAAGCAAGCTGCTACTTACCAGTTGGAGAGAGGGAGAAGAGCGGCGCATCTTTTGGAGAGGACTATCTGTATTGGTTTGAGTTATCTCTTGACATTGTATTGGCAATTTATGATAAGGAAGTTTTTGCTGGGTTTTCTTCCCCTAGAGGGTTTCCC
>ML848016.1:17422-34124 GCA_009831015.1 Picea engelmannii | reverse complement strand
CCCTAGAAAAAGTTACTAGTTGAATTTTAAAGTTGCGTAATATTATTAAAGGTTGTTGTTACTCAAAAGGAGATGGAGATGAAACCGATGTTGTGTGAGACTCTGACCCAACAATGCGTAAGTAGGAGTGAATGATACAATTTTGTGTTCGATGAATCCTATTTAAGGGAGGGAAAGAGGAGTTTTCTGGAACAACATGAACTATGATGCATGATCTTCTTTAAAATGTAATGTCAAACAATCATGAACAATGCAAATTCTCTATTCGTTCTCTTTCAGTACTTGAATGCCAATATTTTTTAATAAAATGTTGCTTAACAAGAAGAAAATTTATTTAATTTTTATTAGAAACCAAGCAACAGGGATGGAACTAAGAAAAAGTAAGCAACCAATGAAAAATAAATATACAACAAACAATCAAATCAATCTTTCGATGAAGACAAAAATAACAAATTGACAAAACCAGTCTCTTCAAATGCCCATGGGTAACAATTTTCCAAGTAATAAGCAATTGAAAATGACAATTAATCTCAACTTTTAATCCAATCAAAGGCTCCCGACCAAACAAGTACTTGGATTTTTGAACCGGAGATTATACCCTTGTTAAGAAAAGGTCAAGAGGTAAAAATTTAGAAACAATGAACAAGAAGAGTTTTAGATTCCCGAACACTAATAATTCACGAGATTTGAAGTCAAGAAAAATTCAATCACTGGCCAGAGAAGTTCTTCCTAGATACACAAACAAATCTAGGCATCTGAGGACAAAAAATACTCAATCCAAAATTTTTGCATGTGGGTTCATAGGCTGGCAGTGGGGTACAGTGCAAGAATCAAGGATTCTCGTAGGCTAGGCACAGGCAGACTATGAGAAGTTCACACTGAGCTGAACACCGGGGTGCGAACTCAAGTGATTCTCACAGGCTACAGAAGGGTGCAGTACGAGAAGGTCTATAATCAAGCAAATTTTGGAAAAAAGACAAAAATTTTGAGGGAATTTTTGGATCCAGGGAGTCAGTGAGGATCTCCTCAAGACTCAGATATTGATCAGGAATGAAAAAGGGTAGGTTAAGACCAAATGGCCAAGAAAAAACCACTAAAAACCACTAAAAAATGGGTTGTTTCCCCAATGGAGTTGCCAATTTTGTTATCGGATAAATTGGTAGGTGAAAACACTAACAGATCTCCCTAGATCCACCTGGATCTAGAACAAAATAAGACAGGACACTACTCTTTCGCTAAGTTGTAATCATTGAATCTACTAATAGGAAGGAACGAGTGACATACCTTTGTATCGCTTCCTTACGTCTATGTTGTTCCTGCTTTGCTCCGGTGCTCTTGTGAAATCAGGTCCAAGACAACACAAACCAACCAAAGTGAAGATAATAAAGTATATTCAATGTCAACCTATGCATATGATCAAGGATTTATGTAATAAAACAAGAGTGATTTTATGGGAAAGGGACATGTAGTTGTATCATATTAAATGAAAGTAAAATATTACAAACTGACCACCTTGATGTCGCAAGCTTCCTTTCAGTGACCCTTGGTTCCAACACACACACTTTATCTACAAATGCATGAAGAAGATCTAACACAACTTGATGGGCTGAATAAGGTCTCCAAGCTTCTATCCAAGCAGAGTTCTTCACACAATTCTTTTACCAATTATTCATTCAATCTTGCTTAACATTTTCCATGAGAAACCCTTCAATATATAGCATAATGAGAGATGGTTAAATGGATGAGGATGATCCCACCAAATCTGAGAAGTCAGTAGAATGCCAACCATACAAATGCCAACTCATTTTCTAGAAGATTCCCTTCTAGAACCTTCGTGACCTCTTCTCTTTTCCAAGCTTAAAAATAGGTTTTCACCCTACATATAGAGAAGATTGTGAATAGTTCACACCCTATTTGTGGGTGGCCTGTGGGAATCAAGCATTCTCACACCCTAGTACATAGGCAACCTGCGAACTCATCTTAAACATGTGTTTTTAGAAGAAGAGAACAGTCATTTTTCTCAGGCAAAAAGTCCTTGTTGGGAGCCTGAATACATCATTGTAGAGACATCACCAGAGTGACAAAAATCATGTGTAACAATCATAGTGAATCCCATCCATCGATCTCAAGTTTAAAAAAAATCTCAGTAATTGATCCACCAAACTGCATGTAACTTTGTAGGAAACCATAAAACCCAAAATTTGACCATTCCAGGTCAAATTTAAATATGCGACTTCATTTCTCTACTCGATCAACCATATCAAACTAGCCGAAGTCATTAAAACTTGGATTTCACTAAGGCAATTGGGGATTTATCTCTAAAATATTTGTTTTTCCCCAAACGCATCACAGATAAAATCTGCAATGATGAATTTCACGAATTCACAACCATCATGTCCCATACAAGACCGATGTTTGAACTAGAGCTCTCACACCATAATGTAACATCCCCCCCATCCCATTTGAAGGATATTACGATGCAGAATATACATAGAAACAATTTTTTTTCCAACTAATTTAATTCATTTATAGTTAACTCATTTCATGTAGCTTTCACCTACAAATTAAAACAGATTTATCTATTTTCTGTAACCACAAAATAGAAGAATCTACAACATGCTAATAATCAAGATGAAATGAAGATAAACATCTCATTAAAACAACCTATAAATCACTTCCAAATACACAACGTTCATGCACAACAATTAAACCCATAATTTAACACAACAACAAGATAAAAAACTTGTCTTTTCACAATAGTTGTGCAACCAGACGCTTGGAATGGATGTTCCACCAAACCATAGACTGATTGTTATAAATATCAACATCTAGTCACCTCCGAGATGAGGCTATAAATCCATAAAATAGGGTGGTCTCTCAAAGTCCACTCATAGCTCATAAAACTTTCAACCCAACTGATATTCTCCTACAACTGTCCCAATTTTCCACCAGATCTCTTCATATTGACATTTCCAACCCGAATAATGTACCTCTTCACTAATCTCATTCCCTTGAGAATCCCATTCATTTATGTCTCTCTAACAAAGGTAGCTAGGATTCTCTCAATTGGGAACTCAGGGGAAATTGCTGCTAGGAAACTATCAACAACCAACAACCAAATCTTGTTGTTTTAGTACAACTCACACAAGAGTCCACTCTTCAGGCCTGCCAACCTGGATATTTAGTTTTCCATATCCAATTCACTCCAATTATGCTCCAACATTCTCTAGAATTATCCCTCCATGGATGCATCATATTCAAGCTCTGTTTTTTTCTCTCTACTTACTTCCCAAACACAAACTTGACTAACTAAAACTTGTTGTCCCAACCCATACAAATTTCCTCTCTTTATCTTTCCTTTCTTGACTCACACTCTTGCCCATGCTAATTGTAATCAACCCCCATGTACCCAATAAGTTTCGGATGTGACCATTCACACCCACCCTCTTACATGTATTCAATTATTGGATTTAGGAGAACTCAATTAGAAATGGGAAGGTTCATATACAAATAGAAAATTCAAGAAATTGGGTTCAATTAATATACATGGGTATTTCCCCCTTGGACCCCTCTTGGCCATTATCCTAGACACTTCCCCCTTTTGTGGATTAATTCAAGCCCCATTTCTTGTTGATGTCCCCTTATTATATGGAATCACTTTTTTATTAATAAAATAAGGAAGTACAATTCACATATTACATCGCTTTGGCCATAGCCACATGCTATATCTACATAAGCATTAATTAAACTGGGGATTATAGTGGGGATGTTATAGTACATAAGTAGTGCACATACATTCCTTCAAGGATTGGAAGAATTGGTCTACTATTGGATTCCAATGAAAGGCATTCTTTTCAAGGAGAGCTATTAGGGGCGCAACAATGTTTCCATAATTTTCAACAAACTTGAGATAATATCTCGTTAACCCAAGAAACCACACATACTTTTAAGAGTTTTAGCATGAGGCCAATTATGCATAAATTCAATTTTCTTAGGATCCACCCTTACACCATCCTTTCCCACAATATGACCCAGGTATTCAACTTCAGAGATGCCAAGAGCACATTTAGACTATTTTAGGAAAATTTTGTTCTTATAAAGGAGATGGAGAACTTGATCTACATGGGTGAGATGGGTTGGCCACGTTTTACTATAGATGAGAATATCATCAAAGAAAACTAACACATAGTGACAGAGGAAAGGATGAAATACATGATTCATAAGACTTTGAAAAGTGGAGGGTGAATTACATATACCAAAGGGCATGACCAATAACTCATAGTGGCTCTCATGACTGTGAAATTTCATCTTGGGGATGTATTCCTCTTTAATATGTATTTGGTGGTAGCCATAATGAAGGTTGATTTTGGTAAATTATTGAGCCCCATTGAGTTCATCCAGAAGGTCATTTATGACAAGAATGGGGAATTTGTGCTTGATGGTAAGTTTGTTGAGGGAACAAAAAATCAGGACACATGAACCAAGTGCCTTCCTTCTTGAGGACCATGACAATAGGGGAAGAATAGTGGATAGTACTAGGATGTATAACACCTAGTTCTAATAATTTGTGGACAATTTTCTTAATTTCTTTTTTTTGAGAAAAAGGATGACGATAAGGGATAACAATGGGAGGAACACTACCTAGAATTAAAAGAATGGAATGATCATGGTTAATGCAGGAGAGGGGAAGTCCCTGGGGGGTTTGGAAAATAGTTTGATGGCATGAAATGATAGCTTGAAGGTTGGGGTGTACCAAGGGTGTCTCAACTGCTTGAATGGAACGGATTTGGGACATGATGCGAGAATGACCTTTTTTTAGTAAATTTTGCATGTGGTACGAACTAATGATCTCTGATGATCCTGCAATAATGCCTTGTAATTTATATTGTTGGCATTCATGTGTGAATTTCATGGTTAAATCCTTAAAATCCATGAGTATGGGTCCTAGGGTGCATAACCATTCTACAACAAGAGGAATATTACAACCACCCATGTCAATAGAGAACAAGTGAGATTTCAGGTTATACTAACCAATTTGTAAGTGCACATTTTCACAAATCCCTCCACATTTCATGGAACCACCATTGGAAATCATGATTTGAAAATTGTTAGAAAAACAAATACATAAATTGACTACTTGGGAAAGGTGATTATGAATGAAATTATGAGTCTTTCCATTTTCAACTAGGATGATGAATTTCTTGTTCTTAATGTAACCAATCAATTTGAGAGTTTGAGGAGAAGAAAAAGAAGTGAGAGTGTGTAGCGAAATCAATGGTTCAACTTCAAGAGGATCAGAGGGAGGTGTAATATCATCATTTGGAGGTAGCACTGCTTCAGGTGAAACCTCAACATCTTCATCAAAAACATCCTTGGAAATGACCACAAAATTTTTATGTTCGTTACACTTGTTCCCTAGAAAGTATTTATCATCAAAATTATAGCAAAGACCCTTGAGTTGGAATTCACCTATTTATGTTTGTTTTAACTTGTGGACCTTTAGAGGAGTGGCCTGAGGATAAGGGGTGTTTTCTTTAGGGAATGAATAAAAAGTAGGTTTTCTTCTCTAGGCCAAGATGACTTTTTCTTTCTCCTTGGCATGCTTAGTGGCTTCCAACCAATTCTGAGGGTGAGACATGATGACCTAGGCATGGATTTAATCCTTGAGGCCACTGATAAATAATTCTGTGAAGAAAGAATCTATCATTCCCTCCATTCATAAATCTAATTTCTCAAAGGAACCAATAAAATATCCCACTATTCCAAACTATTTCAACTTGGTCAGACATCCTAAATGGTGGGTTTCTGTGTCAAATTGTTCATACATATCTGCAACAAACTATGACTAAGAAACATGCCCTTGGTGTGCATTGTGACTCCATTTCCACCATTTCCATATTTCTGGATCCAAATAGAGAATTACATAATGAATCTTGGTTAACTGATCAATGATACTATGTAGGGAGAAATAGTGTTCCATTTGAGTAACCTAGGCATGTAGATATGATCCATCAAATTTGTTGACCTCGACTATGGGGAAACAAGAGTCATGAGGTGGGAAGTTGGAATGAGAGTATAGAGGCTAGTTGGAGTCAACACCTTCAGTATAGAGAGGTGGGTGAGACGAGGAAGGACCGTAGAATTTATTCATGAGTTCGTTGAGAGCAGAATGGACTTTAGCAATTTGGCTATTGATTTAGCCTTGGATGTGGCCCATTTTTGCATGAATGGCCAGAATGTCTCTAGTTACTTGGTCCTGAAGGGAAGTAAGGTCAGTATTCAGTTTTTGATTGGTTTCTTCTTGATCGGTGGGAGCCATGATTGAATTAGGGGCGTGTCCATGGAAAATAAAGTAGAGAAGTGATATACACCACGATGATTAGGGTGTTGAGAGGAGAGTAATGGGATAAGAGGGAAATAAGGGTGTCGATAATGGTATGGGTCCACAGAGTAAAAAACTTTAAAAATGAGAGGTATCACAATGATCAGGGTGAAAAGGGGAATCCAATGAGATAGGTCTCAAATAAGGGTGCATGAAGGTAAACAAACAACGTTTAAAATAAGTATCACAATGATCATGGATAAAAAGGGAATCCAATGAGATAGGTATCAAATAAGGATGAAAGAAGGTAAAAAAATATTAAAAATTATATGTATCAAAATTATTAGGGAGAAAAGGGGAATATAATGAAATAGGTATCAAATAAGGGTGACTTTTTTCTCTTTTTCTTTTTTGGTTTCTTTTTTCACTCCTATGGATATATACTTCGATTTGAATAATATTGCAGTGTCGAAATGCTCAAATTCTTAACAGGAAAAAATGTGTAGTAATTTCACAACCCAAATGCAAAAGGCAAGGTTCCATTGTAATATATCTTATATGTTCCTTTTATGTTATGTTTCTATGCCAATGGTTACCGTTTTTAGGGTGCCTATAGACACATGTTTTCCCTATTCTATATCCCTTTGATATATGTGCAGGGTCAAATAGTAGTACTCATTCTAATATCTCAGGGAACCAACTAAGGAGGCTAGACCGTACCCTTATTTGTACTACCTGATTACACAATACTAGAGAGTATATTCCAAAGTGTTTCTCTCGATGGAACTATAATAGTGAGGTGGTTGATCGATTGATCTATGGCTAGTTCTAGGATACCTAGGGGGGATATCAATATACCATAGGTACTTGGAAGAAAATTTTTGTATACAGGTGTTGTCTAATGTGCTTCCACTCGAAGCGGTACCAACAAGGGTTACAAGGGTGTCCAACAATGTGATCTTAAAAACCTCTTGTATTTCTTGCATGTATGCTTCCCAGCCACATATTTATGTCCTGAATGATAGATCATTGTAGTTTAAATATGTTGGGACACGTATCTACCCTGGTAAAAAATTAACCCATAATTGTTTCCAAGGAAAGTTCTCTGATACCACTAGTTATGCACTTGGTTATGTGATATTAAGAATAAATAGGAATATAACAGGAATTACCAACAAAACAAAAAAATGTAGAGAGTAACACACCAAAATGATACCTTTATTGAAATGGGAGAAATGTTCACTTTCTTCTTCGAGGGGAAAACCTCCATTAGAGAAGCACTCTATTATAATAATTTGCAAGACAAATCTTTCTCATGCCTCCAACTATTATTTATACTAATTCTATCTTCTGAAGAATATTCTGGATGAATATCATTCTAGAAGCAGAAGCTTCTATTACGGATTCTTACATTGACTTGTTCATATTTATTAAATAGGCCTTATTAACTAATGTCGACCTTTATTACATGGAAAATATATTGTCCTATCTATGTGATCGATTAGGGAGGTTAGTTCCCTAACAAAAACATTCTGCAAGCATCAGAAACATCAATCACTACAACATCCATAAGAAGGGATATATATGAGTAAGTGGATAAGATAACCTTAAAGTCCTTGATCAAACCACAAACAAGGATTTCGCTTGAGTTAGTAACAAACACATTTCTATAGGTACTTTGTTGGAACCCAAGGTTTTGGGTAAATATCGTGCAGGTGCACAAACAAAGTTGTGTGTGCGTTACATTATTTTCCACACTCTAATAGCTACACAAGGGATGCCATGAGGCACACATGGCAGTCCAAGTTTTGGTAATGTGTTCCAATACGTTTTTTGTTATGTGAACTAGTCTAAGTTTTCCAATGTGTTCCATAAATAAATAAGACACCACATGCATGCTATAATCCAAAAAATAATATTCGCGAATATTCTTGAATGATTATTTCAAGCAACATGAGAGACCATGGAGAAGTAAGGGCATGAGATAACAAGGTATTTAAGGCTACCATGACTCCTAAGACGATGTGTGGAGTGCATTTAGGTGAAAAATGTATGCATTATTGGCATTCAAAAGAGAAAGTGGAGTAGAACTAAAAGTGACAGAGAGCTTGATCTGTGAAGAAGATAAAAGGGAGCAACGACAACAAAAAGAGAGTTACTCAGTTTGATAGTCATCCAGCTAGTAGGTTTCTCGTGTTCTATGAAACGTTTTTCTATGTTTAGTAATGTGTCTAGGTATGGGTCTAGTTTTGTAATATCTACAGAGTCTGAGAGAAAGTGCATGGTTCTATGCAATGAAATACTGAGAGAATATATGAAAGTGTAGGGAATTGTTTTTGTCAATTGATGAGTTGATTAACATATGTATATGACTGGGTGAATGAATATAATAAAAGTTGTAGTTGTTCTTGTTCTATGATTTATTTTTCATGCATCAAATGATTGTGTGTGTTCTTGTTCCATGTTGTTATTTTTTAAGCATAATGCAATGGAATGAAAGAGTGTCAACCTAGATGGATTCCCTATTTATTTAACCCTTAGTCACTGACACAAGACCATATGGTATTTTTTATTCTCATGGCATCTCAAGTGAGAACTTATTCACTCTTTGGATGAGGATTGATATATTTATTCCTTGGATTTTTTTTGTTCAACTATAGATGAACCTCGAGTCATCATCTCCCTAGCGTTAAGAAGGATGTGCACAAGAAAGAAGATAACAAAAAATTATGTTGTCGAGACCTGAAGGTTTTGTATTGAACGATGAAGGACGAGAATTAGGTGGTATATAGCTCAAGAGGAAATTCAATATTGGTTGACTGTGAAGGAATATAAGTTTGATTGGTGAGAAACTCAATGTATGACTACCAATTTTGAATGATGGAAGAATAGTTATATCGAAACTAATATGCACAAAATTTTCTTCGTTGAATTTTTGTGTCTATTGTATGAATGGTTGAACAAGAAGACTACTATCGATACTGCTTTGATGCCTCAAGAACCATTGGTTTCAGATCATACCATGATCGATAGGATGAAATAATTGGATGACAAGTGGACTTGATCTATTAATTTATGGTTTTCTTGGGTGAAGAAAGTTTATATAATTGAGTTTGTTATGGAATATCTTGACTCTTTAAGAAAAGTTGAAATAAAAGTTCTTGAAGGTCCTAGGAGAAGGATACTAGAATAAATTCCACTTTGGATCAATATGTTGTTCATGGAGAAAGGGTTGATGCATATATATATCGACAGGATGGTTGAGTAGACTCTCGTAGTGTTAGGGGATATGAGAATATGGGGGAAAATAGAGAGAGGAGATGGATCCGGTGAGGAGGATCTATAAGATGCTAGAATGAGGTGACGGAGAGTATGGACCCAGAAGACCATAGGAGAGAGAGATTTGAAATATACATAATAAGAGTTGATTCAAGTTTGAAAGTATAACAAAGGAGAGGAAATAAGGTAGTAATGGGTGCGCAATGAGGGATCAAATCTAGGATGAAGAGGAAACACACCACATTAGGAGGAAGTGCAGAAGAGTTTGTTGTGCCAAAGAGGAGCACAAATGAAGATAGGTTAGTGAAGAGGCATGACGTTGAGAGTAGGGAATCCAATGAAGATACCATAAGTAGTGGAAGTATGGGATGAGAAGACAAATTACAAACCCCTTGGTTATTGTAAGATGTCGCCACTTCATAGGATGATGAGGCGCATAGTAGAGGCATGAAAGTAGAAAGGTAAGATGAATGGCCCCCAAGAGGAGGAGGAGAGGTGATCCAGGTGGATATCAGTGGCCACCCACCTTTTCCAGCTGGCTCAAAACATCTTTCTAGCAATTTTGATAATTTACTATTTTTAGCAGTTTTTCCGGGTCCTGAACTTCTAGAGTCATTTTGAGGCCCTAAACGACGTTTTTTGGGGTATGTTGTGGCCACAAAATTTTATCATTTTGTGCAACTGTTGTATTCCTCGGATAGATCTTTCCAATGGGCTATCATACACCTAAAATGAAGATCGTATGCAAAATTTACGACCCCGGGAAGTTGATCTACTGATTTACCCAAACGGGGCCCACATGACTTTTGGTGCTTCATCTCCTAGGGTTAGGTTTTTGGATGTTTAGGGTTTTCTGAAACTCTTGTTTATTGTAAAAAGGCCTTGAGAGCCTCATTGTAATCATCTTCTTGCAAATGAGCACAACCGTCACATCTCTTCTTAGAGATAAGCTGCCACCATTCCAACAAGCTTGTGTCTGCTTCATTTTATAGTTTCCATCTTATTTCTTTATTGAATAGAAAACCAATTTTACTGTATCTCTGTTATTTTGTGTTAAGCACCTGTTAATAATCTGTATTCATTTCATTCTGCTCATAAAATCCATATCAAGAGGAGTTAGTGATTGTGGATGGTATTATGCAATTGTAGGTAGGAGACTGTTTGGGTTCCCTCACAAGAAATGTTATAATAAGATGGATTTACCCCCCCCCTCACTTTGAACCACCCCCCTTACACATTTTTATTCAAGAAGAAATAACAATGGAAAATGTAGTGATCGTAGTCTAAGCTAGAGTAGGAGAATAAAGGAGAGAATATGTGAGTGAGTAAGAAGCTGAAGTAAGTAACACTTTTCAAGAAAGAGTATCAATATCGAGATCAACGACACCAATTATTCAGTGAAGAGGAAATAGTTCAATTTTGAGGATGGAGAATAAATATAGTACCTTGATCTTAGTCGTGTTCCATGGGATGTGTAAGGATGATGTCGATGAACATTGGATCACATGTGAGGTGATATGTTGCATGAAAAGGATCATAGATAAGGAATTGAATAATGAAGAATTGGAGACCATGTTCTAAGACAGAGCATTAACATGCTAGATGAATTACAAGGCCACTTCTTTAGTGGGATAGATGAGGTCCTTAAAAAAAATCAAGAGATATTTGCTTAAGGAATTACAAAAACCTACGTCAAAATCTCAATGTATTACAAAGATTAAGGAGATCAAGCACAAACTAGGAGAAACTATGTGGGATTATGACCAATGGTTCAATATATTTTTGGATAGGTCGACGTTCCATATCTAGGACATACAACATTGAGAATATTTTATTATTGAGTTTCTTCCCCATATCTGAGTTTTTCTTACCCAACAAAAGGTGAATACTCAAGAAAAAGAGGTAGAGATTGCAATGGGCATGAAATATACACCAAGAGGAGGAGAAACATAAACAAGTTTGGCAGAAGTGAAGTCCCAACTTTCCAACTTGATGATGTAGTTACAGGATAAGGAAAAATAAAAGGTGGTTTGTGAGCACGTATGGTGTAAAACATGTCAATTAAAGGGGCACCACATATATGAGTGTCCTACATTGGGAAACTATATGGAGACAGATGCGCCAAATCCATTTCCAGTTGGGCCTCAAATGGAGTGGTGCAATATTTGTAGACAATGGAGACAAATACCACCCTGCTACCCAACACCAAAGAAATATCATAAGATGCATTATTGATCTAGGTGGATCTTGATGGCCATCCTTCTCAACTAAATCAATGTTTCTCATCCTATGGTTTTGATAAATCATTATATTAACCCTTTTGATGGGGAATGTAATGCAATTATTACAACAATAATGCACCATATCCCATTAGAACTTCATAGTTAAGCACACTTTGGCCAGTGTAGTATTGGGATGTGTGACCTCTCGAGAAGTCCTAGTGTTTTACATGCCTATGACATTTTGTAAACTTAGACCAATTATCCCACACGCATCATGGGAATTATTCTTCTCTCACACTCTCATATATAATCGAGGTGAAGGAGGTCCTTTAGGCATGCAATGGAGCGTGACGTAAATGTTGTTGTGAATGAATCATAGCCAACATCTCTTTCTCTTTATTGATAAGACACCCCATTCTATCTAGTTTGTGTACTCTGGTGTTTTGCCATTTTATTCATTAATAAAAGTTGGGTTTCACTATATTTCTATGTGTCTTCTATATTTTCATTTATATCTCATTTCATTCTTATCATAATACATATCATTGGTATCAGAGTAGTCTACTCCTTGTCATTTCTCAAAGCATGTCCTCGACGAGGTTAGGGTATAGAGACTTGGGTATCGAGTTAGTTTCACTTGAGGTCGGGGTATAGAGAGTTGGTTCTCGAGTTATTTTTTCTTGGGTATGAAGTAAGAGGGATTTTAGGTTGCAAATACGCCACAAAAAAAGAATATAAAAGGAAACCCTAACTCACAGAATGAAGGAGAAATCAGGGAGATTCAATCTCAAGAAAATCAGTCCAAGAAACCTATTAAGAAGGGTGATGGGAGGTCTAAGAATGACATTGGAAAGTGGTGCAAGTTCCAAAAATTCCCCTGGTACAACACCGATGAATGTCTGTCGAAACAATCATTGGTGGTTGAGCTAAAAAAATAGAATAAGAAAATAACTTGTACTCTGATTTAAATCACAATAAAGGGAAACAAATCATGGATGTAGAACCCACTACTACCATCATGGTCACAACAATTCAACTAGAGGAATCTGAGGAGCCTGATGAGCGGGATCACCTCTTCCACTCATAGATGTTGGTAAAGGGGACCCGACTTCATTTTATTATTGAAAATGGGATTTAGAAGAACCTGGTAGTAGTCGAGGTTGTCTAGATATTTCCATACACCATTAGATGGTTGAGTCAAGGAAGAGACATCTAATTCAGCCAGTAGTGTCACCTATCCTATGAAATCAATCCTTCAAGGATGAGGTATTGTGTGATTTTTCCCCACTTGAAGTGTGTGATGTTATTTTAGGACAACCACATATGTGGAGACATCATGCTATATATGTATCTTTGTTGGAAATGTTTAACATGTTGTCATTGATGGCAAGTACAAAAATGGAGATGGCATGAATACAGGAAGAATGTAACAGATGGGCACTAGAAGTATTTTGGGAAGAAGCTGCAGAGCAACCTCGATGAAGCTGCAGAGAAACCTCGATAAGATCAGAAGAGATAGTGCAGAGGGTGTTTGGTATGTTTTACAGGCAGCGTAAGCTTGTCATTGATGGAAAGTATAGCAGTAATGATGGCTTGAGAATAACAACGATGATCAACAGGAAAAGAGAAGATAAGTATATGAAGATCTAATGATCGAAGGCAATGCAACATTGACAAAATGATCGAAGTCCCGAGAAGCATTTCTGATCATTGGATCCCATCCAAAATTCCCGATAGCATGAGGGTCGTCAGATCTGAATAAAGACAAGAAGAGGGCGCTGAAGAGGAGAATAGATCTCAGGCATTGGATCTGAGCGTAGGGTCCGACCACCATTGGATCGAGGAAAACCTACACATCCTTTAAAGAACAAGGAGTAGAGGGCTCACAAATCCCGACAGCATGAGGGCCGTCAGATCTAAATAAAGACAAGAAGAGCACGTTGAAGAGGAGAATAGATCTCAGGCGTCAGATCTGAGCGTAGGGTCTGACCACTATTAGATCAAGGAAAACCTGCATGTTCCTTAAAGAGCAAGGAGTAGAGGGCTCAAAAATACCGACAGTATGAGGGCCGTCAGATATGAATAAAGACAAGAAGAGTGCGTTGAAGAGGAGGATATATCTCAGGTGTCATATCTGAGCGCAGGGTCCGACCACCGTTGGATCAAGGAAAACCTGCACGATCTTTAAAAGTGCAAGGAGTAGAGGGCTCTCAAATCTCGAAAGCAGGAGGACCTTCCATCTCAGGGGGTTATGTGGACCGTTGATCCGACTCCTTGTTGGAGTTTCGAGGATCGAGAGTTGGAGATGTCAAAGAATATTGACATCAAGAATCCCGAAATCACGATGTGTGAAATATCAACTGAATCTAAACCGTCAGATCAATATGTGATCTAGACTGTCGACCCGGCTCACGTCAGCAGACCACGTCAGCTAGGAACACGTGGCAGAACCAGGTAATGAAAAGTGTCATACCGATTCAACATGCCAAGCACATGTAAGTCACGAATCAGGGTGACACGTGGCAGTTATTTAACACATGTGACGTTAGCAGATTTACACCATGATGGAGTTTCAAGGATCACGTGTTGGAGATGTCAAAGAAACAATGCAACAAGAATCTTGATTTCGCGATATGTAAAATCGCGACTTAAATCGTAGCCGTTGAATCAAGATCAAATCTGGACCATTGATTCCAGTCCATGTCGTTGTCTCGAGGATCGAGTGTTGAAGTTGTCAAAGAACATTCACCACAGGAATCCCGATTTCGTGATATGTGAAATCACGATGTAATCTGAGACGTCAGATCAAACCTTGATCTGGATCGTTGATTCCAGTCAATGGAGAGGCATCAGGGATCGAGAATTGGACATGTCAAAGATTATTGACATCAGGAATCCCGATATCGCGATATGTGAAATCACGATGTAATCTGAGCTGTCAGATCAAGCTTTGATCTGGACCATTGATTCTAGTCAATGGAGAGGCATTGGGGATCGAGAGTTGGACATGTCAAAGATTATTGACATCAGGAATCCCAATATCGCAATATGTGAAATCGGGATGTAATCTGAGCCGTCAGATCAATCTTTGATCTGGACCATTGATTCCAGTCAATGGATAGGCATTAGGGATCGAGAGTTGGACATGTCAAATATTATTGACATCAGGAATCTTGATATCACGATATGTGAAATCGCGATGTAATCTGAACCGTCAGATCAAGTGTTGATCAGAGGGCTACTGATGCATGAAACAATGAAACTACCAGAAACCATTAATGGCGTCTGCTAGAGAATTCGAAGAGACCCCTGTGTGATCACCAGAGGAGATGAAGAGTCTCCAAGCTTTGTCCAAGTGAAGGAAGGCTATTCTTAGAAGGGATTGACAGATGGATGAGCGTGGAATCCTGTAACTAAAACAGAGAAGGTGAGCTCGACTGTCACAGAGAAGATGAAGAGTCTCAACTGCCAGAGAGGCTGAGGAATCTCAACATAACATCCAGTGATGTTGAACGCGTGGGAAAACAGCCAGAGAAGCTGAAGAGTTACGATGATGATCATGCATAGAACTCGAGAGGTGGAGGAGATTGGCGCGGTATGAGCATGCAGAGGAATGGTGAATATTGCATGCACAAGATGCACAAAATCTATATATACACGGTACAAAGAAGAGAAGGGTTGTTGTTGCTGTTGGAGTTTGTTGTGGTTGTTGTTGGTGAAGGTGATTCATGAGTGAAGAAGGATTAGAGTGCAGCAGCTGAATAGCATAGAAGAGGAACTGTGCAATGAATGGACATGGCGCACAGAGCATAAAAAGTGGAAGAACAGATAGTGCAAGTGATCTGTGCAGAAAGGCAATGAGGCAGACAGAGTAACGAAATGCAGCAGAATAGTGATGAGTCTGGTAAGCCATTGTTGAACATTATATCACTATAATAAGATTGAGTAAAAAAGAATTTATATTTGAGGGTGGTTGGGGGGTGCTCGGGAGGACTGTTGTCCTCAGAGGTTCAAGTGGGTGCTTGAACATGGGGAGTTGTAGCTTCCATCTGGTTGCAGCCAGAGAAACCAGGGTGGCAGGGTGGTGCAAGGGAGAACTCTTGTTCTCTGTTATACAGGTTGGTGCATGTATGATTGGAAGTTGGTGCTTGCATCCAGTTGGTGCTAGAAACACTCAAGGAGTTGGCGCTTCCTTCTAGTTGGTGCTAGAGAAACCAGGGAGTTGGTGCTTCCTTCTAGATGGTGCTAGAGAAACCAGGGAGTTGGTGCTTCCTTCTAGTGGGTGCTAGAGAAAACAGAGAGTTGGTGCTCTAAGCAAGTAGCAGCTTGCAAAACAGAGGTTGTAGCCTCATTATGAGTTGGTGCTCATATGTATGATAATGTAAAGAATGTAACTATTACTTATCATATAAAGAAAAAGAGGTTTTTACCATGTATGAGTTTCCTTGGGAAATATCTGTCTTTGTGTTTCTCATATATGTGTGACTGATGCTGAATGTGCCATTGTTTATTTCCCTGCATTAATGTGATCATCATTCAGTGTTTCTGCAAAGATTTTAAAAGAAGCATAATTGTTTAAGCACGGTAACAACTAATTCACCCCCCCTCTCAGTTGTCCAACAATTGGTATTAGATCCAGCCCCTTTTATCTAAGGGTATATCCTAGAGCTTAAACATGTCAAGTCATGAAGGAAATTCAACCAATAAGGCCCCTCTATTCAATGGAACAAACTTTTCCTTCTGGAAAGTTAGAATGAGAACCTACATAATGGCTTTAGGTGCAAATGTCTGGGATGTGGTAGATACTGGTTATGTAAAGCCAGTTGTGCTAGCTAATAAGGATGACAAACTAGAATTTAGCTTCAACACTAAGGCTATG
>ML848014.1:9362-21536 GCA_009831015.1 Picea engelmannii | reverse complement strand
ATCAACTCAAAAGGAAGCGAGTGGCTGTGTAAATGTATTCAAATTTACTCGGGCTTCATTAACATCAATTTATTTTAAGATTATAATTATTTTATTATATTTATTTTATTATTATATTTATATATTGTTAAATAATTAAATTTACATATATTTATTTATGTAAAAGATTTAAAAATTAAGTTGAAAACTTATTTGTAAAATAATATCTATCATGTTTAAAAAAAAAAAAGGTTTAACTTAATTTTGGATGTTGATTTGCATTAAACTTATGATAAAAGGATTTGGTATTGTCTAAACTTTCTAAGTTTTGGTATTTTTTTTTTTTGGAATCTAGCAATATAAATTTAGGAAATCACAATTTTATGTTGTTTAAATTGTATTTGTGGATGCATAAATGGATTTAGCATGCTAAAAGATCCTTGGTCACTAGGATTATACAAACTTAACCACTATAATGTGCACATCGAACAATTTATCACTGGATTTCAATCAAAATTAAACGGTTTGGGGTAGTACCACAAGAGATGGAACGACACCAAGAAATCAACGCAAATCTCAAGTATGCTAGATAAATGGAAATGCCAACAAAAGAAAGGCTAGAAGCCTACCTCTTTCAGACGATCATTGGACACCACCGTTGAACTCACAATCCAATGTCTGGTACCTACAACTTGTCCTCAACATCCAAGATACACAAGCATGTGGAAAATGTATGAAATATTAGCATATAAACTAGCATAATCCATTAACATGTATAGAAAATTTGCTCATAGAAAATAATATAAACATTTGCAACATATAATTGGACGAGAAAAGAGCATCTCTATTGATATAATCAGTAGGAGTACATAGGTGACAACCACCTGTATCAACAACGCATTGAAACCAAGAAACTAAGTCCCTCCAACTAGGCCTTCACCATTTCAATCTTCCACAAGGAAAGCTCGGAAGTTCTAGGAGTAATTACGTTCCTCCTTCACGAGATAGAGGGAGCCCGAGGGCTCAACATAAGGAGAGTTCAGACTTAAGGGACTAAGAGATGGAGAATCAAGGATGTAATATGAACCAAAATTTCTCGAGAGTGTACTTGCTCTCAACTTTTTCTCCTTTTTTGAATGCTTGTATATGGCTCAATTTATAGCCTTCAAAGGGAATTAAAGGGTCGAATCTGAGCATTTCCAGCATATGAAAGGCTAAAGATCATGGATCTCGTGACTTCATGCAAAATATGAAATAATTTTAATTTTGAGTGCAAACCCCTGATGTATGTGGGATTTAATGGAGCAACCTTTGAAAACAAATGTTGTATAACTGTATCCCACGTATATCTACAAAATTATGAATTTTTGACTTTTGACTAAGTAAAATGGGGAAACTGAGTCTGTAGAGGAAAAGGGTAGGCCACCAAAGCATGATGCATATGGTGTGGGAAAAATTTCTATAACAGATTCCCCCTAACGTGTGAGGTCAGAGGAGCAATCACAATGGCCGAAATACATTACAATTCCCAGAAGTGGAGTAGAGAGGACCCAACTTGAGGAACTAATCACTGGTGAAAATATTACAATACATATTGACTCGGTACACATGGCTGCCAATATGAAGTACACTACATATCCATGTGCATATATAGAAGATAATTGTTCATGGTCATGATTAGGCAATACAAAGTAGACATATTCCATACATGGTCGTAGGCATGAACAAAACACAGTGGAGTCCAGTCTCAAAATAAATTTAAGATATCTGTATAGAATGAAGTACAATCTGATCTTCCATGATAACGAAAGTCATATAGGACTGGTGTGATGAAAGAAAACAACATGTATGAGGTGTTGCTATTGTGAGTACAAGCTATTCTACACTAACCGTCGATGGTGAATGTCTACATTGTGTCAATAAAGTAGTTGAAGTCAAACACAATGAGACTTCGTTTGATTACCAATCATTGAGGTATATTGTTAACAAATGCGAGACAACCCACTCATGATTAAAGTAGCCATAAATGCACCAAGTACATTCAACAAGTGTGAATAGAGGTGTTGAGGTTGAACAGTTGAAGAATCCATCAAGCAAGAGATATTAATGTATTCCCAACTGTCAGTGACAAGAGGACTTGCCACTAATGACTGCAAGCCTCTAGGTACTCTTATTACTCTATATCATGACTCCAAAATAGATGAGTTGAAGTAGATGGAATGAGATCCATTGAAAGGAGAGTATTAAGGTATCCCGCATCATCCAATGTGAGGTACAAGGAAACACTTGATGATTAGGTAGAACTCAGACGAATATGATATGCACGAACTAGTGACCATATGCATCTCTTGTATTCACCAAATGCAATTAGTACACAAAAGAGACCCTCTGAATAGCAGGAAATAATGCAAACTACCGATAGAAGTGAGGAAACCGCCAATAGAGTCTAATGGAATCCTGTTGGCATCCAATTCACATTTTTCATTGTCTTATAAGCTGCCTACACCAATGTTTCGCAAACATTGATTTTTCATCGCAATTTTCAAATGAACAACACTTTTATTCTTTGCGCCTTTTCGCATGCTTATCTTCGTTTTGTTTTCACGACTGTAAGCGTGAAAACTTAGTCCTTCAAAGTCTCATTAGAATCATTGTTTGAACTTTCGTCATCCTTCTGATTGATATCCCCTTTGCGCTTACATTTCACTTATCATTTTGCAGCTGGAAAAACTTTCGAACTATACTCATTGGACATTTTTTGATTGATTATGTGACTTGGTTTCATTATGTTTGCGATGCTTTGGATTTACATGTTTTTTATTTGGCCTACTTAACCATTGGTTTCACAACAATGCATAGGCGTTATGGTTAAATCTTTCACATATATCTTTGATATGATACCTATGTTTGTGTTTACAAAACTATTGGCACATTGGTCAAACTTTTGACATAAGCGATTACAATACATTGACTCATGGTTAATTATTTGGTTTTGGTTTCTAATTGAATATTTGATGGTTTGAAACTATGGCATAATGTTTTGATTGCACGCGTTGTTTATACACTTACCATTGTTTCATTGGTTAGCCAAGCAACATGATTTTTGAACTATGCTATAGTGGGTTGAACAGCTATGAAAATTGGCGGTTGTACTTTCGTAATAACTCTTGCGCATGGCAGAAGTAAGCTCTACCACCCTCGCACACTTCGCATTAATGCCTGCCTCCTTACAGGGTTAGCTCTGTTGATTTTTGGGAAAATCTTTGAGCCTACTCTGTTCAAACCCTTGTCCCTTAGCCCGACTCACTGTGTGTTCTCTCCTGGCTCCTGTAGGGCGAATTCAAACCCCATGGTGTTCAGAGTTAGTTTTGGTTTCATTATTTCCAGAGAAGACTGCTTAAGACTGCCCCCGTAATTTCCCCCAGAGTCACGTTTTTGCGTGAGTGGTTCTGGGAAAACGGTTTTGAATTAGATCAAACCATTGAAAACCCAGAACCATTTTTAGCCCCTTTACCCTCATCATGGGTGGTTTCCTCAGAAATCGAGTGGTTACAGAGATCTAGCTCATGTTTTTCAGGTCAATTTTCAGATCTTCTCAATGGATGAAGGAAACGTATTGGGTTTGTATGCATTTGCTAGAATGCTTATCACTTCTCCAGATCTATTCTTCAGAACTCCCTCTCACCTGTCATGTCGTCTCGTCACTATATGTCTATGAATTTTGGTATCGTTTTAATTGTGTGAATGATCGGGGTTTGATATAATGAGTTGAATTCTGTTTTCAAATAGCCCTATGTATATTTCAAAATAGATCTTGCTAAAAATAAATGAAATTTCGTTTGGATATATGATTTGATCACTCCTAGTTTAGACACCGATAGATGCTCATTTCGATTTGATTGGTTTTCGTTTGATTTGATTTGATCGTGTGTCTGATTGAGTTAACGAAATGGACATTGTACTTTCAATTGAATTGGTTTGATATCTACTCTGAACAATAAGTTTTCATGCTCAAATTAGAATACGATCGTGTTGGATTTGATTTCGTTATGGTTCGGATGCTCTGATTGGTAAACTATTTCAATGAGTTTGTTGGTTACGATATGCTCTGTCATATMATTTTCAAAGTTGAAATATTGCTCTGTTCAGTTTTAATTTGGGRAAAAAATGACTCTGTTTCTATAAAAACAATATGCTCATGTAAGCCTATGCAAGTAATGTTCATGCCCGAATCGTGGGACAGTTTCGATTTACTATGATTATGTTAAAACCCCTCACTGTTTGATTCGCTTAAAAAGATTGTTGTCYATTTTCAGTTGGTTGGATTGCTCTSATGAGTTAGATTCACATCGTGAAATGCTKCTCTGTTTGTTTTCAACTTGCAAACAAATTGGTCAATATTTGTTGTCTCTATCKAATCCRGTTATAATGYGTTTCAAACAAATAATTTTGACAAAGGAAATCGATCTTGTCTACCCAGTTTACTAAAAACAAACGATCATATAATTCTTGTGAACCCTGATACTAGTTGGGTAATTTCTTTACGACTTCRTTTATGGGCAGTTGCATGCTAATGAAATGTTGGTTATATCAATACAGTTATAACAATTTGAAAACGATTCTGTTYCGATTCGATTGTGTYACCTTTTGATGAGATGGTATAACAATTGCATGAWWTTTKTTTTAATTGTATTGATTACACTGGATATGAAACGATTTCCTTGTTGTTTGATTATGATTCTGTTAGACCCGATTATGTGGTGATTCAATGAACAGAGTACACTTATCTCTSTTGAATGATTTTATGATTYTGTTTTGATTTCAAATGGTATGACAAGCTACAATTGAAATAAATCGTTTTCAAATGGCTATTGGGTGATAATTCAATTTAATCTCCTTAAAAGATTTTCATTTTATTTCAATTCTGATTCTGTATCTTATTTTAGACTAGCTACAGAATTAGATGATTCTATAGCTAGTCTACAGAATTAAATTTTCTATCATTTATTAATAAAAMATCATTCTAATTTGTTCATTTTTKGTCCTTTTCAGGTGAATTCGAATTGCATGGGATTTGATGGACAGTTTAGAGGATATTTGGATGTTTTAGTTTCATTTTAATTTCCTAGTTTAGACAACTTTGGGATATCTTCCCAGATTTATGTAAACAGTTTTATMACTTCCAYAGGGAGGTTTTACCCTGTGGAAAACCTTTAAATACTTATTATTTTTTGTAATAAGGATCATCCTTGCTTGTGGGAGAACSAGGATTATGGATATCTAATACAGGCTGAGAGAGAAGTTGATGTTCTGCTACARCTTTTGCTTTTCATAATATCAATTTTTTGTTTCATGTTATGCTTATCACTTTGCATTTGATTAGTGACTACTTTAACTATCATAGTCTTTTGCWAATGGTATGAATTCATTAATATGATCCATATCTGATTTCTTCCTTTTCTTAAAAACACAACAATTACTTGATTCAGTTTGTGAATGAYAGATTTCTCTTCTTCATCAATTGAATTATTAAGTATAAGTTTTTGCATACAGGTTTACCTAATTGTGGAGATTAATAAATTATATAATTGTTGTGATTTTTATGTCTTGTTTGTCCTGTAAATAAACTTAAAGAGCACTACAGCTATCGTTTAYGAGAARCCTCTGGATTATTCGGTGYGAGTTTCCTTCCTCCGATTTGCTAGCACAGTCATCATACACGGGACAAACCTGGAGCGTTTCCAGGTCAATTTGTTATTTATTTGTTTAGTATATTATTAGTATTTTAGTTAGATATATTTGTAGTTTAGATTAGTAATTTAGTTTAGTTATTTTCTRTTTTATTTCTGTTCATAAAATTATAAAAGCAATAAAAATATCTTTCCCTGTCTTAGGGCAGAATGCAAATGAGTTTTTCAGGTTTTAATTAAATCTCTAAATTGTCAATATTGTRCATTTTGTGAATAAATAATTAGATTAGTTTGCTTTAATAATTAGTTTTAGTTTAGTTTGTTTAGTAGTTAGTTGTAATTAGATTAGTTTATTAGTTAGTTTTATTTATTAGTTAGTTTWGTATGTTTTATATAGTTTTAGATTAGTTAGTTTAGATTAGTTTTCTTTTGTTCTTCTAGGACTTTAGATCGGCTAACGGAGCCGCTAAACCCGTCAGGGTGGTTCATCCCAAACGRCTTGGGTTATTAGACAACCYCGGACCGGTTCCACTCTCTCAGTTGAAGGACAGTCTATTTCGYTCAWCAACAAATGGTGCTAGAAGGAGGGCCGATTGACAAGTCGGCCTTGTAGGGGCCTTTATTTTAAAYGTATTCAATTTCCCTCATGGCTCCCCAAATCACTGTGTTGGAACATGCTTTCAACTTCTCATTACCCGATGTTCCCAACGAGATAGTCTCTTGCTTGTCYAAACTCACCTTTGATGGTGAAAGCAATACTTCTACTAAAGACCACCTTAACAAGTTTTGGTRCAGATGCATCAAACATGACATCTYAGATTTAGGAGTTTTATGCATACTTTTCRCTTTTACTTKTAGAGGTTGAATCAAACATTGGTTTGAATCCTTTCTGGCATGTCACATTTTTGATYGGTTTCAATTTGTAGATGTGTTTCTAGATGCTTTTGAAATTTATGATTTTGATCAATTATGTGAAGAATTTCATACTTCGTTAATCAACAGTGATCCGTCTTCAGAAGACTTTTTGACAAGAGTMTATCATATCCTTTTCAAATTTAATCTCGATGACATGTCATTAGCATTAAATCTCTTCTATGATGCTTCCATCCCTTCCATCTAGTCATGTTCAATCACGAATGAAGAACCAATTGCAAATCCTATCACTCAACTGCAAGAACAATYMTCTTCGCAATAAGAGAAGGATCCTTCCGACAATGTTGAACAAGCCAAGGAGGTAGAATCTATTGATGAGGCTCTTATTGACAACCAAATTGGTTTTTCCTTTGAATCATTGTATTTTCAGTCTAAGACTAGTATGGAAKATGATTTGTTTMTGGCTCAAGGTGAATACCCTCATTCTTGTAACTCATGCTCTAATCAACATTTAAAATCAGTCATTGAAGAACACTTAAGCAAYGAAAATCTTCTTGAATGTTCTAGTACTCCYATGAAACTGATTAGAGAAGAAGTTACGCAAATAGAAGAAGAAACTTTAAACCTTCATCCTCAAAATGCACTTTGTTCACAGGAAAGACTAGATGCTTGTCACGTAAATTTTGAATTATTTGTCACACAAAAGGAAAATCYAGATGATCATATCAYGTTGAGGAATTCGTCACCAAAAAAGAGCAAGAGTTTTRAAGAAGGTGAAGAGAATTGTTTTGAGAATACCATCGTTGAGTATCATAGTGCAAKAGATTATTTTTATCTGCTTATTTCTGATTCCTTTTATTCTTKATATCCTGATCTATTMTTGGATTTTGGTGGACTTGACATCTTACCTACAACATCCTACTCTTTTCCACCACAATCATATCCTTTCGATATGTTAAATTTTGGTGAAGTCAGTTCCAAACCCAACATTGATAAACTTGGATTTGACGCTTGTTCACTTTCATTACTCACATGGAAAAAGGACATGTTGCGAGATGATTTTACACAGTTTATTGTTGAAAAAGACAATGCATTATATTTTATGGAGATCAAACATTCTAAGTTTCATACTCGTTCTTTGCTTAGCTCCAATCTTAATGTTGATGCTTCACATTTTGAAATGATCAATCGCATCAAAGGAAACATTCAAACTAATGATTTGACGAATGTTACGAATCCTCCTATGATGAATTTCTCATTGATATATTCATTTCATCAAAATCTTGGTTTGCGTCCTCATTTTTGTGACGGGATCTTAGGATGGCTTGAATATTGATATATGAAAAAATTTCATAATAAAGACAAAGTTGAGCTTTCTTTCTTTTTACCCAAGTATTTTCGAAGTAGGCATGACATGTTTCTTTTAGATCCTCCATGTGAAGAAATAAATGAACACTTAGAGAATTGTAAGGAGGATGGGGCATTTTAAGCCTTGGCTGATGGTTATTCCATTTCTTCTTGATCTTGACAAGTTTTTCAATACTACTTACACTCGCCCATGCCATTATGACCCTTATCATGACAAGATTGTGCAACGGCTGGAGGATTCGTACAATAAGAATATCCGAGGAAATATCATGCTTACCTTGTTTCTAGATGTTGATTATGAAGGTAAGCGTGATATGTTTCTGTCATTTGTTGATATATTACCATTCTTTTTAATAATGCTTGATCTTGTTTTCATTGCAGGATTAGAGTTACTCCGAAGGCTACATTGGAAACATGACTTCATGTAGTATTCTGGTTTATTCAATAGTTAGGGTAGGTTTAGCAATAGGTTTTCTTTCAGTTTAATTTCTCACTAGTTCTATTTTTAATATTGCAGTCATGAACGAAGTGGGCGCACCATGAGAACCATAATACGGCTGTTGTCAGGGAAGTCCCCTTGATCCTTTTCTCTTTACTCTTAGTTGAACATTTATTTTAAAAAACGCAATATCGTCATGAAAATCTTAAATGGAAAGTAAAGAGATAAATGAATCCGAATCAGCCCTGACCCAAGGTACCATGAGTAGGACTGCTTTTCCATCATTCAGGATTTTCCTACTTTCTTTCAGTTTCCCAAGGGATTTGTTGCATGAGGTTTTCAGATGCACCTTCTGTACATATTTGTTTTTATTTTGGTTGTTTGGATTTCTTTGCTTTCCAATTTTTTCTTCGATGGTGTGTTTTGATTTCTCCCTTATGCTTACCAGTTTTGCTTTTGGAAACACACATACCTGCATTACTAAGCTATTCAGATAAAGAAAACAAAAAATTCCTTCACTGAAATAACTGCTAAGAAAATTGTATGAACATCAATTATATACTTCTAGAATTTATATCTGTGTTGGAAAAATCTGTTGTTTAAAAGAAGTTGACTGATTTTGATCTCTGAGCAAAGCTTGTCATGATCATCCATTATATTTTTACGTTGTCCCATTTCTGTAAAGGAATGACTCAGAGGATGTTTCCCTGTCTTAGGAAGTTGGTTTTGTAAATAAATCATCTCTGGATCTCAATGAAGGACAGTTCTAAAAAATTCTGATGAGGTCTAAAACAATTATGTTGAAAAATCATGATTTTCAGCATCACCCCGCTCAGTTATATATCTATGAAAAACAAAACAAAATAAATTATCAATAAAAGTTGTGGGAAGTGCTTGTAAACCCGTCGGGATACTGAACAGGTATGCTGGCAGTGGGTAAATACATGCATGACGCCAAGACAACTTCGTCGGGGTAATGAACAGGCCCGCTGGCAGCGAAGCAATGTCGGGTATATGAAAATTTACAAAAAGGAAACCTCTTTAATGTCCTTTATTCTAATGCAAAACTTCTTAACAGGATACAGATGTCAGAGTGGGCTAAATGGCAACCCTGTTGAGGCTATGGACGCCTGCTGTCAAAAGTGGCTATGCCAACAGTATTGGATATTTTATCTTTAATATTGTGACTTTTTGATATTAAGATTGTTATTAGTTTTCATCTTTTGAAACACTGCTGGAATAGTTGCTTAATGATGATGTTTATACTATTTTTTGGTTGTTGTTTTTGAGTTGAAATTATCTTTGTTGTCCTAATCTGAATTTGTTTCTTTTGACAGAGATAACTGCTTCTACCAGTATGTCACCATTGTTGGCTGCCAATTCACATTTTTCATTGTCTTATAAGCTGCCTAAACCAATGTTTCACAAACATCGATTTTTCGTCGCAATTTTCAAATGAACGACACTTTTATTCTTTGCGCATTTTCGCACGCCTATCTTCGTTTTGTTTTCACGACTGTAAGCGTGAAAAATTAGTCCTTCAAATTCTCATTAGAATCATTGTTTGAACTTTCGTCAACCTTCTGATTGATATGCCCTTTGCGCTTACATTTCACTTATCATTTTGCAGTTGGAAAAACTTTCGAACTATACCCATTGGACATTTTTTGATTGATTATGTGACTTGGTTTCATTATGTTTGCGATGCTTTGGATTTACATATTTCTTATTTGGCCTACTTAACCATTGGTTTCACAACAACGCATAGGCATTATGGTTAAATCTTTCACATATATCTTTGATATGATACCTATGTTTGTGTTTACAAAACTATTGGCATGTTGGTCAAACTTTTGATATAAGAGATTACAATACATTAGCTCATGGTTAATTATTTGGTTTTGGTTTCTAATTGAATATTTGATGGTTTGAAGCTATGGCATAATGTTTTGATTGCACACATTATTTATACACTTACCATTGTTTCATTGGTTAGCCAAGCAACATGATTTTTGAACTATTCTATAGTGGGTTGAACAGCTATGAAAACTAGCGGTTGTACTTTCGTAATAACTCTTGCGCATGGCAGAAGTAAGCTCTACCACCCTCGCACACTTTTCATTAATGCATGCCTCCTTACAGGGTTAGCTCTGTTGATTTTTGGGAAAATATCTGAGCCTACTCTGTTCAAACCCTTGTCCCTTAGCCCGGCTCACTATGTGTTCTCTCCTGGCTCCTGTAGGGTGAATTCAAACCCCATGGTGTTCAGATTTAGTTTTGGTTTCATTATTGCTAGAGAAGAGTGCTTAAGACTACCCCCATAATTGCCCCCAGAGTCACATTTTTGTGTGAGCGGTTCTGGGAAAACGGTTTTGAATTAGATCAAACCGTTGAAAACCTAGAACCGTTTTTAGCCCCTTTACCCTCTTCACGAGTAGTTTCCTCAGAAATCGAGTGGTTACAGAGATCTAGCTCATGTTTTTCAGGTCAATTTTCAGATCTTCTCAATGGCTAAAGGGAACGTATTGGGTCTGTATGCATTTGCCAGAATGCTTATCACTTCTTCAGATCTGTTCTTCAGAACTCCCTCTCACCTGTCAATTCGTCTCGTCACTATATAGGTATGAATTTTGGTATCGTTTTAATTGTGTGAATGATCAGGGTTGATATAATGAGTTGAATTCTGTTTTCGAATAGCCCTGTGTATATTTCGAAATAGCTCTTGCTAAAAATAAATGAAATTTCATTTGGATATATGATTTGATCACTCCCAGTTTAGACACCGATAGATGCTCATTTCGATTTGATTGGTTTTCATTTGATTTGATTTGATCATGTGTCTGATTGATTTGAGGAAATGGACGTTGTGCTTTCAATTGAATTGGTTTGATATCTACTCTGAACAATAAGTTTTCATGCTCAAATTAGAATACGATCGTGTTGGATTTGATTTCGTTATGGTTCGGATGCTCTGATTGGTAAACTATTTCAATGAGTTTGTTGGTTATGATATGCTCTGTCATATAATTTTCAAAGTTGAAATATTTCTCTGTTCGGTTTTAATTTGGGAAAAAAATAACTCTGTTTCTATAAAAACAATATTCTCATGTAAGCCTGTGCAAGTAATGTTCATGCCCGAATCGTGGGACAGTTTTGATTTACTATGATTATGTTAAAACCCCTCACTGTTTGATTCACTTAAAAATATTGTTGTCTATTTTCAGTTGGTTTGATTGCTCTCATGAGTTAGATTCACATTGTGAAATGTTGCTTTGTTTGTTTTCAACTTGCAAATGAATTGGTCAATATTTGTTGTCTCTATCGAATCCGGTTATAATGCGTTTCAAACAAATAATTTTGACAAAGGAAATCGATCTTGTCTACCCAGTTTACTAAAAACAAACGATCATATAATTCTTGTGAACCCTGTTACCAGCTGGATAATTTCTTTACGACTTCGTTTATGGGCAGTTGTGTGCTAATGAAATCTTGGTTATATCAATACAGTTATAACAGTTTGAAAACGATTTTGTTTCGATTCGATTGTGTTACCTTTTCATGAGACGGTATAACAATTGCATGAAATTTGTTTTAATTGTATTGATTACACTGGATATGAAACGATTTCCTTCTTGTTTGATTATGATTCTGTTAGACCCGATTCTGTGGTGATTCAATGAACATAGTACACCTATCTTTGTTGAATGATTTTATGATTTTGTTTTGATTTCAAATGGTATGACAAGCTCCAATTGAAATAAATCGTTTTCAAATGGCTATTGGGTGATAATTCAATTTAATCTCCTTAAAAGATTTTCATTTTAT
>ML848013.1:19281-34126 GCA_009831015.1 Picea engelmannii | reverse complement strand
TAGGAGGAAGAGTTCCTTTCCTAGTCTTTGTAGGACTTTAGTTGAGTTGAAAATATTGGAGATCAAGTCCAAGGATTGGAGCAGCGAGGACGAGCATCGCAACAAGGTACGCCACATTCTTCTTCTCTCTTTCTTGATTGATTGAGTTAGATCTATAGGGATGTTAGTAACCATTTGTTTACTTCTGTCTTTGGATCAAAGATAGGGGTCTTGGTCCAAAGGGGAGCTTAACCTGTCCATAGAGTAAGATTTATCACAACGGGGGCATGTTATCGTATCGCTAAGGATAAAGCCATTTTTTCTGCTCTTAATGAATGTAACACCAAACAAATATTTGTTGGTGATGATATATTTATTAGTGTTGCAAGGTCTAGAAAATTTCAAGTAGATATTGGCCATTTCAATGATGTATTATGTGTTCCAAGTATTTCCTGCAACCTTCTATTAGTATATCAGATCAATCATTTAGCGAAAGTTAAAATAGTAGAGTTTCACCTCACCAAGCTATAATCAAGGATTTAAAAGATCGTGAGCATGTCCTATCCACTAGAATTGATGATGATATTACCAAGTTGTACAAATTTGACAACTTTGGGTCATCACCTTTTCCATCAGTTTTTGTTGCTCATAAGCGATGACTTGAGTAAACTCTAGGATGAACGATGTGGTCATCCAAACTATTGTTCATTGCAACAGTTATGTAATCAAAATAAGGAGACTTCTCTTCCTCTCGTTTCTTGCAGAGATGATGTTTATAGTGGTTGTGTTCTAGGAAAACATCATCGGGAAAATTTTGACAAATATACCTCTTGGCACACCTTGGCCCCGTTGAGGGGTCTAGATTCTTAGTATTCAACAATATGGATTAAACCCAAGGAAGAGGTCCAATTAGACTCTTCCCTATTTAGTATGAAATAATCCTTTGGATTGTGGTCCTACAACCTTTCGATGAGATTTATGAATCAATTAAAAAGTATTTTTCTACTTTTTGTATGTTTTTTTATGATGTAGGTAACTAATACGGGAAATGGAACCTAATGTAACAAGTTTGAAGAAGTATGATACCAAAGGATAACCCTAAGGAATGGTCAATGAAAGTAAACAATAACTTTGATATCTCTAAGAAACAATTCTACTAAGAAGCATCATTGCATGATCACATTCAAGAAACATAAAATGAAAAAAAAGGAAAACTCTACTCCCATAAGGAAACTCTTGGAAACAATGGATGGAAATAGCCATGCAATTGTAATTTGTTATTCTAATAAATAATTTTATAAAAAAATATAACTACCAAGATGTTCCCATGAAACAATAACACTTTTCCATCTACTTTATCAATGTTTACATAAATAATTCTACAATGCTTACTGTACTAAATAACAAAACCAAGATTACAAAAGTTGAGAAACTAATTAATAAAGAAATATTGAAGATAACACCTAGCAATTTATACAATCATACAAGATAACTAGCAGAATTTAAATCCTTACTAAATGCTCATGACATTAATTCAAGAGTGGAATAATCCACGAATCATAACTAATACACAAAAAAATCTTCATCCAAAATGTTCCTTGACTCCAAGAGAGTTCTTGAATTAAGATTGACCTAATTCTTTGTTGCAATCCTTCTTCAATAGTATTAGAGACGAAGACGTTTTATAAGAGGTCAATCTCTTTATTTATAAGATAAAACTAAACTAATTATGGAATAAAAAATAGCTATATAAAAAGCCATGCAATCTCCTCATGTGATCTACATATTCATTGAGAAAAAGTCTTGATAAAACAGTCATCCAAAAGGCCATGCATAAGCCACATATCTAGTTAACTTCCAACTTCAATTCATATTGCATGCTCAACCTCATAAATATTTCCTTGATTAAATAATTCACCCTGTTGTTCTTTCTTTAGCAATCTCATGAATGCATCTTTTAATTTGATTTTCTATTTTAGGCATAGTGAACTCCAACTGAGTTGTTTTTCAATCTTTAGTAATCAACCACTTCTAAAATTGGAATGGTCATGCACCCAATGAGCAATTCCTCCAACTATGCTCTCATGCTTTTGTTTGTCATCTTACAAAAATCTATTATTTTGTAGCATGCAACATTAAAGTCCTCCTCACCATTCTATACAATTCCCCTTGCATGTACTTGGATCATAACATATGTATATTAGGACTACAAAAATTTTCTCTTAACAAATTTATCAATTAAAACAATCCATTGATCTTAAAACAAAACATTCAAGTCACCTCCCTGAGCTTGGTTTCCTTTATTTTGCAAACCTAAAACACAATGTGGAAAATCAATAAAAGTTTATAACTGAAAATTTGTAGATATTGATAATACATTTCCAATGATATAAGACATTATCAAAAAGGGGATCATAATCAATTCTTATCACGGAAATAACGTAATCTTTTTCTATATTGTAGATTTATTTCAAAAATATGAAACAAACAATGTAGAATCAAGGAATCCTTATAACTACAAAGTTGTAGATCTCGACAAGATATTTCCAACATTATATAAAAAATCCTAAAATGGAGATCGTAGTCAAAATTTATCGTGAAAATACTGAAAGAGTATTTTCTCTCATCGACAAACTTTTTAGAATGTTTTCAACATTTGGGAAAAACATGATTTTTCAGCTATCGAGTGTTTAGAGAAATTTGTCAGCTATCAAGAATTGGGAGAAAATGTAGCCTTTCGATCGTCATGAGAAAATGTTATTTTTCAGCTATCAGTCGTTAGGATAAAACATCATTTATTGCCTATAGGGCATTGGGAGAAAACAATATTTGTCGACTATCAGGTATCAGGAGAAAACATAAACTTTCAGGCGTTGGGAGAAAACGTCACCTTTTTTAGCGTCCAGAGAAAACATAACCTTTTGGGTGTTGGGGGTTTCCAAAAAATGTCATTTACTTATTGGGGGTTTAAAAAATACTTCGTTTTTCTATCAAGGGTTTTCAAAATGCTTTATGTTTTGCATCAATGACCTACAAAATGGTTTGTAAAACACTCTTATAGTTTTTTAAACTTCACCAATATCATTTTTTATCATTTTAAACTTGGTTTATTTTTGTGTTTTTCTCTAACTCAAAACACTTTTCAACCTATATGATATGCATAAAAATCAATAAACTCAAACAATATAAAATATCTTTATAAAAAATAAAAGAAAACGTGGTACCCAAAAATTTAGAATTTTAAGGTGTGTTGTGTACTCAACAAATGGTGATTCATTGGATGAAACCAACATCTATAACTATACCTATGATAAAAAAAAAAACCCAATTTCAAGTAATATAGACTTAGAACAATAATATAAAACATAAACCACCCATAGATTATTTCATATGTAATTAAAATCCATTCTTTACCTTGTCATGGGGATTTGATTTTTAATCAATCACAAAAGAAATCCTTTTGATCACTAACCTGTACTTTGAAAAGGGATTCGATCACTCTGAAACCCTAGATCACTGTAACACCTCCTACGTATTCGTTGCATGCACTGACACACTTGCTCCAAGCCTGCAAATTGAGCTACTCTGGTGACGGTACCACAAGGCGACTGAGCGACCAGGATGAGTCCGGAAGAGGGGGGGCAACCCCCCTCCTACAACGATGTCACAGACAACAACATGAAGGGAACCCATGCCAAAAGGCCCACATTCGAATCACCGCCACATCTTCGAGATCAACTTTTCACTCAAGAACAGGGGCTAAGGAAAGAAATGGATGTAGAACCCAGTACGTCTCATCTAAAAGCTTCTTGAGGGTGGGAACCAGGCAAGTGCATTCCACAAATGGACAAACCCCCTCATTATCACATTAGATACACACGAGTAGGTGAGCATACTTAGTTTATGATGGAGCATGCACTAATTGGAAAATTCTTAGGACTATGGCCAACCGAACGTGACCTCACACGCTGGATCAAGGATAGGTGGAACCCCAAAGGAGACTACGAAGTTCAGCTGAGCTCCAAGGGTTTCTTCACAATAATCCTGTACAACCTTGAAGACAAGGACATAATATTTGACAACAGACCATACTTCTACAACTTAGCAGGACTATTTCTGCGCTTTTGGATAGACAAATTTAGCCCAAAGAAGGAGGAATTCACAATGGCGCTAGTATGGATACGTCTGTACTCACTGCCCCAAGAGTTATAGGTGGAAGAAATACTCATGGGTATTGGGAACACAATGGGGCTCTATGTAAAATCATCGGAAGCTACAAAGATGAGAAAGTATACCTCTTATTCCCACATATGCGTTTATATGGACATCTCAAAGGCCCTGCCAGGATCAATCACTCTAGAGTATTAGGATGAATACTGGAATCAAAAAATCGATTATGAGCACATCCCTTTTCGCTGCAGGAAGTGCCACGAGCATGGCCACCTCTTTAGAGATTCCCCCCTGAACACTCTAAGCGCCAAGGCTGGGGAAAGTAAGCAAAAAGATGGATTCACCAATGTCACAGGTCATAAAAAAATCCACCAAGAAAACAGAACCAGGGCTCGACCTCAAAATTCCCAACCAAAATTTCCTATGACGTTTTGTTGCAACTGCGAGCAGAGGAGGAGATTCAAAACCCCCATCAAACAAAAACCCAGGCGAAGGGGAAAATCCCAGTGGAAACCATTTTGACTCAAACAAAGGGAACAACTCCAACCGCTCAAACGGGAACAGACGGAGATACCATGATGCAGTTGGATGAAATAGATCTGGAGCACATAGACTTGGAAAAACTAGAGGGAGCTCTCAACCAAAAATACCTGCAACACATTTGTGGACCAACTCCGTAATGTCCATAAGGTTTTCACAAAATCCATAGCAGGATCCACAACGAGATTGGGTATAGCCACAGACCCAGGTGCAGAATCTAAGCGGGAAACTAAGGAAAGCAAAAGGAGGGGATGCAAACCATCCCACCATCTTATCAAAGAAGAAGGATAACTAATGATTAACTTAGGACAGATTCAAAGGCTCTGAGAGGGATACCTCCACCCCCCCCACCCCCCCCACCCCCCCACATTCGTCATGATGAATATAATCACATGGAACATTCGAGGGCTCAATGGTAGATCCAAGAAAAGGATCCTCCGAGACTGCATCAAGGCCGAAAATCCAGATGTTCTACTCTTACAAGAGACAAAATGTGCGGGACTAGATGCTGAACCCATTTTCTGAAGAAGCTAGAGGGGCTGTGACTTCTACCATCAAGACTCCATGGGCGCCTCTGGAGGGTTAGCCATCCTTTGGAACCCTCATACTGTCACGCTGAATCATCCCTTCTCCATTATAGGCACACTTATGACTTACTTCACCGTAACAGTCTCTACTAAGGAAGGAGCCATCACAAATGTCTATGGACCGTAGAGTGCACAAGACAAGGAAAGATTCATACAGAAACTACAACATGTCAAAAAACTATTGAATACGCCCAACTGGGTCAGGGGCGGTGACTTCAACATGATCATGATGCTTGAGGAGAAAACTGGAGGAACCAAAAGGCTGGAGCAAGAGAGTGGTAAGTTCAAAACCCTTATTGATCAATTAAACTTAGTGGATATTGAAACCCGAAATGGAATTTTCACCTGGTCCAATTGACACTTTGGCCACCAGCATGTAGCCTGCCGTTTAGACCGCTTCCTAGTCGTAGAAACCCTTCTTGAGGGAGACTCTGCATTGGAAGCCAACATAATGCCAAAATCAGGACTGGATCATTGGCCTATTTTCTTCTGTCTGGATCTTGACAACATTCCCATACCCAAACCCTTCCTCTTTGAAAAATTATGGCTTTCCCACCTGGACTTTCATCAGCTGGCACAAACTTGGTTGACCCAGGATGAAGTTGACCATGGAACTCACATGTGAAAATTCCAACAATGCCTCAAAATATTCAAGCAACAACTGAAGATCTGGAATAAATCCACCTTTAGAAATATTTTCCAATGACAACAGGAAATTGAACACAAGCTTGAGTACTTGCAACAAATCTTCATCTCAGGAAGAAGAACCCCAGATATAATGAAAGAATAAGAGGAAATCCAAGCAGAAATGGAGGAACGAAAAAAGCAAGAAGAAATTCTATGGCATCAAAAATCCAGAGTTCAATGGCTCAGAGAGGGCGAGCGAAACACAAAATTCTTCCATAGAGCAATGGTTCACCGTAGATACATCAACTGCATTACTCAACTGGAGGATGCTCAAGGAATTCCTATAAAGGAACATGACCAAATTGTCAAGAAGCTCAACACATACTACAAAGACCTTCTCACGGAAACCAATGAGAACAGGGCAGAAGCAATTCAAAAAATAATAAGTCACATACCCTCGCTGGTCACCCCTGAGTATAATGAAGCGCTTCTACACCCTATCACTCAAGCGGAAGTGGACCTAGCTATAAATGAAATGCCCCAAGGAAAATCACTCGACCTAGATGGTTTTACCACATACTTCTTCCATCACTGCTGGGATCTAATTAAGGAAGAGGTTTGGCTGGTTGTTGAAGAATCCATAATGTCAGGCCATGTACTATCTACACTCAATGAAAATTTTATCACTCTCATCCCTAAGGAGGAGAGAGTCACTCATCCTAGGCAGTTCAGACCAATATTCCTATGCAATGTCATCTACAAAATCATCACAAAATTCATCGCCACTCACCTCAAGTCAATCCTACCTTTCATCATCTCCAAAGAACAAGCCGACTATGTGGAAGGGAGACAAATCATGGACAGTGTTATTTTGGCCAATGAGGTGATCCACTCATTGAAAACAGCTAAGATACCAGGTATTCTCATCAAACTCGACCTCTCAAAAGATTTTGATAGAGCAAGCTGGCAGTACTTATGCTCTATGCTAGAGTCCTTTGGTTTTGACAAGCAGTGGGTCAATTGGGTTCTCAAGCTTACTTTCTCATCCTTTTTCTCCATCTTGGTTAATGGGGTACCCTCCCAACCCTTCTCGTCCTCCAGAGGAATTAGACAGGGTGACCCTCTATCTCCCTTCCTCTTTTTGCTCATGGCTGAAGGTCTAGGGTGCTACATCAAGACGACGATTCTGGAAGGCTCCCTTAAAGGCTTTCCCCTACATAACATCCATCCAGCACCTTCACACAATCAATTTGTTGACGACACCTTACTAATGAATACTCCCATAGCTTGTGAAGCCACCAAGATAAACTCCATCCTTTCCAACTTTACAGAAGCCTCAGGCATGCTCTTAAACTTGGAAAAATCTAAGCTCTACTTTTTCAATACGCCTCTTGCAGTACAAAATCATATTTCTAGCCTTTTAGGAATACCTAAGAGCTCCCTTCCTTCCAATTATCTTAGCATACCCCTCATAGGGGAGCCAACACGCTCCATTTCTTGGGACAACTTGCTCCTCTCCATCTCACACCGGATAAGCAACTAGACCTTCAGACCTCTCAATATAGAAGCTAGACTGGTGTTCCTCAAGTCAGTCCTGCAGGCCCTACCCACCTACCTCTTCACTTCTCTGGCAACACCTATCTCGGTAATTCGAGCGATCAGGGGCCTTCAAAGAAACTTATTGTGGCACGACCACCAAACCAATAAAAAATGGGCACTAGTCGGCTGGGATAAGCTATGCAAAACCAAAAAGCTCAGAGGGTTGGGACTACATGACCCAGGAAAGTTTAATCAGGTCATGGGAGCCAAAATGTGGTGGAGATGGTTACAACATCCGATGGAACTCTGGGCGCAAATCTGAAAAAAAAAGTACGCCCCAAATACACAAGCCGATCAGTTAATCAGGTTCAATGACCATATCCAAGGCTCTAACATCTGGAACGCGGCCTGGAAAAATCACCCTCTCATTCAAAAGCATGCCTTCTGGGAAGTCAGGAATGGAGAAAGCGCACTATTTTGGCAGGACTCGTGGCAAAAACTATCACCCCTTAACAATTTGGAAGTTCTCAATCCTCTTAGATAGAAGCTCCATTTGAATATTTACCGGAGAGTCAGATATCTTTGGAAGGCGAATCACAGAAATAAGCCCTGGTGATAATGGAAAACAAAGAAATTGGAATTATAGCTCACAGAGGACACGGATCTCCAAGCTTGGAAATCATGCGTCACCCACAGAAAGATACCAATTAAAGATGGATCGAACATCCTATGATGGGGACACTATACCATATGTATTTTTTCGGTTAATGAAGCCTACTACCTGCAGGGGAACTACCAAAATCAAGACCCAGAGATCATCTGGAGCAAGATCTGGACCGGAATCCTTTGGCCCAAAGTCTCAATTTTTCTATGGCTCACAACTCATAATTGTATCCTCACTTGGGATAATCTCTTGAAAAGAGTCTTTATTGGCCCTTCTATGTGCACCCTGTGTCAACAGAAAGAGGAAACCCTGGAACATATTTTCAACAAGTGCCACTATAGTCAACAGATTTGGGACTGGGGATCCCAAGCAATGAAACACACTAACATAAACATGAGTAATATCAAGGACACAATTGCAAACTGGGATATGATCTCCTTCCACAACCTAATTCTCGAACGCATTTGGTTGCTGCTTCCTGGTTTCACTCTCTGGGAAATTTGGAAAGAAAGACAGAAACAATTTTTTCACTCGAAAACTTCCCCTCCTACTACCACTTGGGAAAGGATTGAGAAGCTAATCCGAGAAACGGTCAATAGAAAACCTTGGCACCCTGAAGACCTACAATGCACTCCTGAGGAGAACAACATTCTCAAAAGCTGGAATATCAAAATTCCTCTTTGCACCACAGTGAAGGCAAAAGGAATCCATCCCAATAGACCGACAAGATGCCCCCCCCCCTCCACCAAGTTTTATCAAGATAAACTTTGATGGCGCCTCAAGGGGAAACCCAAGACCGACAAGATTTGAATCAATCCTTCGGAACCACACTGGCGAGATCTTACATTTGGTGGCAGGCTTCTTGGGTGAAAACACAAACAATGTTGCTGAGCTTCTAAGCCTAATTCGAGGCCTCAAGGTTGTGACTCACAATCAATACCAAAAGGTCGTTGTGGAGGGAGACTCTCAGATCATCATCCAACTCATAACCAAATTTATTCATGGAGAACATCCATTGTGAATATCTCCCAGTTGGAGGCTTGCGGGACTTCTAGAAGACTTTGGAGCTCTCATCCACCCCAGACTCACCATAGTCCCTTCTCACATGAAAAGAGACACAAACAAAGTACCAGACTGCCTGGCCAATGCGGGAGTCGACACCAAGTCAAAACTCATCCACTGGCAAGCCAATTTCTCTGAATGTACTGAAATCTCGAGGCGTTGCAATGACCTTGCTAGCAGGGATGCCTCAGCCCCGGATGGGGTGACACATTGCATGACACTGCCACCTGGCACAACGCCCAACCTCATGTTAAATGGGGTAGGCCACTCCCTATCTACTCAACATTAACGATGGGAACATGCCATTATCGACGACCTCCTGATAAGTGACCCCTCCCTCGTGGGAAGGGGCCGGCTCTGCAAGCATTTAATATGGAATAATTAATGGGGAGCCCTGTCTCACCATCCCACAAACTGATGAAAGCAAGGAAGCAGGGTCACATTCAACTTATTCTCGCTCTGCACATTTCCTCCTTTGGCAAGCTCTGGTGCGCTTTCCTCTGGTGCATTTTTCTCTGCATATTTACACCATTTGTGAGCTCTGGTGCATTTGATACCCCCTCCTTCAATACGATGCCTAGGGAATGAGGTAAACCTTGGCGTGGTTCAGCTTGGTATACCCATGCTACTCAGTGACAGAGGAGGAAACAATTGGAAAAATATCTCTCGTTGGCCAGCTCCATTCTGTGTCAGAGAGCAAAGGAAACCAGTCTCTTACCCAGGGCTTATGTAGAAGAGTTTTCATTGGAGGAGGGTGCTCAGACCCATCCAAAGAAATTTCCACTCTTTGAACTAGGTAATTGGAAGCCCACAAGCATTATGCGGGAGGAAAATACTCCAAATGCCCTTGAAACTCAAGTAAGGAGCAACATGATGGGAGGGCTCTGTAATGAAATCCCAACCTGTTATGTTGAGGAAGTGCCTTACACAGAAAACACTCCGACCACCCTTGAAACTCAAGCAAGAAGCAACATGAAGGGGGGGATCATTGAGGAATTCCCAACATGTTATATTGAGGAAGTGCCTTACATGGATCCGGTTTCGTAGGGAACCATCGTGGAAATTGAGCACCATGAAGACATATCAGCCATGGACAAGGGCATGGGTAATGTAGGTACAATGATGATTACTCCAAGCAAGGCAACGACAGTGGGGACGAAGGTCACTCCGGGAGAGGGTGACGAAACCCCAGTGCCACCTCACACCCGAGCCATGCATGGGTATAATGGTGCCCCACCACCCTTCCTCTAGGCGACACACCTGAATTTAGTGTTCAAACTACGAGGACATATGGATGACTAGGAGCACAAGGTCCTCCTAATGGGATAATAGCTGGATATGCTTTTTGACGCATACTCTAATGCCCCGATGAATAAAAAATGCCCAATGTGTGCTCAACCATTTGTAATGTAGGCCAGAGAAGTGTGGCATGAGAACAAGGATGACATGCCACCGTGTATTTGATTTAGTCAATTTCAGTCAGTTTTTCTCTTTTACTTCCAACCATGTTGGGGCTCCCTTTTGTTGTGGTTTTTACAATTCAGGCTTTTAAAAAAAAGAAAAAAAATCTCTCTGTAATAGTCTTAAGACGATGCATGGTCATCTGCCCTGGTTTCCTTCCGGCAGGACATATGGCGGAACAATCTCTCTTTTTTTCCATCCAGAAGAAACATATGTGCCCCAAGTTGTGCTGGTTTCCAGTCAAATGGAAGCACACTTGGTGGCTCTAGCACAGTTGTATCTTTTTTGTTAATATAATATAACAGACAACACCCCTTTTTTACTTAAAAAAAAAAACCTATACTTTGAAAATAAAACTATATTATATCTGACTTCTAATATTAGGGTGTTATTTTGTATAACCTCTAAGCAACCTTATCACCCTTCTAGTGTCTCTCCGCTACCATCAAATGTCCATAGCTCTGGTAGAGTCACCTTGATATCACATACCGCTCTATTGTCAGTGAGCGTCCACAACCTCTATGAAGTTATTTGCATTTATTCTTTAAAAAACATGTTCTCTCTCTCTCTCTCTCTCACTCTCAAATAATAATTTATTCGAGGAACACGATCAATCATTGAATTTATGAGGATGATACCTATTAATGAAGAGATAAATTGGGCCCCTAGGATTTAAAGATTACCCATTTTAGAAGAAGCAAGACATTCATCAGTTTCCCTTCATCATTTAGGTCATGATTTCTAGAGTATAAAACATTTTCGATCTTTTTATATTTGATAATTGTCATTAACACCACCGACAAAGCATTGTATTTTTTCAAAAAAACATATATAAAAGAAAGTATAAGTACTTTTTGACTCATACTCATGCTTACTGTCAACTTACTTTACTTTTTATATTTAAAACAAATAAGGTATTTAGATAAGAATAAGAATGTCTTGTTCTGCAAACCAAAGGATGGAAACTCAACATCCCCCAAACATTCTTCAGAGAAAAAAATAACAACCATGCGAACTACACAACACATCATGCAATACAAAACAAATTGTGAATACAACCACCGAAATTGAAACAAATGAAACAAACGAAACAAAAAAAATGAATAAAACCAACTAAACCAAGAAAACTGAAGAAACAAAACTAAACTTGAAATCATAATATAACTAAAATCAATGCTGAGGTGAATTCTTGAAACAAGGCAATCTTCTTTAAAATCTCTTCAAAATTTCTGCACATGGCTTATGAAATCGTAAATAAGTTAAAATCAAGCCAAGGTTCATGTTCAAAACAAAGCAAAAGAATCTATGGACAAGAAAATCATATGTTAAAAGAATTGAATATCATAAACTAAATCATCATCTCATGGATTTTATTCAAGTAACCAAAATTGAGCGACCATCTTATTCAGAAAGTAGGAATAAAAATAAAACTAATCTGATCTTACCCTAACCTACAATGGCTCAACCAATACTATGTGAAATCATAAATCCAATGTAACCATTTAATTACCTCACTATCAATTAGGCTATCAAGGAATTGTGTAGGCTTGTACAATTGAGGCACAAAGTGTTGTTTGAATGAAAGAATTAAAACATTATGCAATCTTTTCAAAACCAAAAGCATTGGATACTTACTGGTTAGAGAAAGTCATCACGAAAAAAATAACTCCAACAAGTCTCCAGTGATATCATTAAAATAATTTTGGTAATGTTGTAGTATTATAAATGAATGCAAAGGTAAGTGATGTACTTGCTCATAGAGATTAGTTTTTTATTCTAAAATAAATCCAATTGATACCTCTTCTTGGTTCATCCCACTATTTCCATTGTTATGTATGATGATGGGATGTCTACATGTTATTGTCCCTCCATCAAGATATGGAAATTGTGTATGTACTCCATGGTGCTCTATATTTTTAAACATTGGCATATGTCAAAAGAGATTAGTAATTCCATGTTGAATAAGTTCCATGCATGATATATCAAATCTCAAATTCAATTTTGGAAAATAAGCATAGTCATAAAACAAACTATCATAATCAAACTTTGTTTCATTATATTCAAGAAATTATGATTGCAAGGAATTATCAAGTTAACAATGAATATGCTTGACCAACTTTGTGTATGGGAACTTAGGATGAGGTTGAGCACTCCTTAGGAAATTTTGAGGATGATTGACATGATGTTGGCACATATTGAACAGACAATGAATGGTTGTCATTGATGGCAAGTTTGTATCAGATAGGAATCCCGTTGCAACAAGATCATGATTGAATCGTAACCGTTGGAACCAAAATGAATCTGGACCGTAGTTTACAACCCTTGTCGGAGAGAGGATCTGAGCTGTCATATCGGAAGCAGACACCCGTCAGCCGTCAGATCTGCAGAAGCTGCGAGGGAGATAAGCGTGGCAGCGATTGAGCGCCACCGGGAGAAGCTCGACAGGATGCTTCATCGGAGTTTCGGGGATCGGGATTTCAATATGCAAAGAAAACAATGCAACGAAAACCCTGATTTCGCGATATGCAAAATCAAGAGTCAATCATAGCCGTTAAAAGGAGATCAGATTTTGGACCGTTGATTCCAGTTTGTGTCGGAGTTTCGGGGATCGGGATTTCAATATGCAAAGAACACAATGCAACGAAAACCCCGATTTCGCGATATGCGAAATCGCGATTGAATCCAGACCGTTAGATCCAGAAATGATCAGGACCGTTGATTTGACCTCTCATCGGAGTTTCGGGGATAGCAATTTGGAAGTGACAAGAACTTGCAACATTAGAAATGCTGAAATCGCGATATGCGATATTGCGCTTCAATCATAGCCGTCAAGTCAAGCTCAGATATGAACCATTGATCTTATACCATATCGGAGTTTCGCGAATCGGGATATGGTAAGGATTGCAACATGAATTGCGAAATCGTGATATGCGATATTGCGACACAATCGTAGCCGTTGAGCCAAGATCGCTCCTGAACCGTTGATCAAACTCCACATCGGAGTTTCGCGAACCGCGACTTTGAAATGCCAAAATCACTTGACATAAATCGCGATATGAAAAATCGCGATTAATAGCAACCGTCAGATCTAGATATAATCTGGATCGTTGATCTGTTTTCTACACGGAATTTTGGGGATCGGGTTTTGGTATGGACAAGAATTCTGAACATCAAGACTTACGATTTAGCGATATGCGAAATTGCGAAAGCGTCTTTCACATAAAACCTTGGTCACAGCCCTTGGTCACGGGAAGAGAAGGAGTCAAGAATAAAGTTTATTTCGGAGTTTCAGAAATCGCGATGTGAAAGTGTCGAGACTTGGGCAAAGAAATGTCGAAATGCCGAAATGCCGAAATCTGATTTAAAGGGAAAGAATAATAAAGATTATCCAACGGTGCGGATAAGGTTTGAAAGTGATTGGAGGGCTGTTGTTCTTTCTCACACATTAACGCTTCAGTTATGAATCTGTTAAGAGAAACAGACTGATAATGACAAATCGGTTAACGTTTCAGTTGCTAAGATAGATGTCCTTGTATTGCCTATTGGAAGGGGAAGTGGAATCGTCAAGGTAGGGTGTATAAAAGAAAATGAGAGAGACTGAATGGAGTTGGCTGTGCTGGATGGAAAAAGAATGAAATAGTAAGAAAGGAGAAAGGAGAAGGTGTTGAGTATGAAGTTTTAATTGATGTACAGAATGAAATGAAATGTAAAGCAGAAACAGAGAAAAATGACAGGCAGAGCAGAAGAAGAACAAAATGACAGAAGAATGTGATGCAGAGCAGACCTGTTGAGGAAGAGAAGAATTGCAGAACAATTTGTTGAAGATCAGATTTACAAAACAAAGTAAAAATGGTAAGAAGTGATTTATCTGAATAAGTTGTCTGTGTTTTCATTATTTGATATTCGAGGGTGGTTGGGAGGTGCTCGGGAGGAATGTTGTCCTCAGAAGTTCAAGTGGGTGCTTGAACACAGGAAGTTGTAACTTCCATCTGGTTGTTTCCAGAGAAACAAGGGTGGTAGGGTGGTGCTAGGGAGAGCAGGTGTTCTCTGTTATTCAGGTTGGAGCCTGTGTTACTGGAAGTTGGTGCTTCCATCCAGTTGGTGTTGGAACATTCAGGAAGTTGGTGCTTCCATCCAGTTGGTGCTGGAATACTCAGGGAGTTGGTGCTTCCTTCTAGTGGGTGCTAGAGAAACCAGAGAGTTGGAGCTCTCAAAC
>ML848013.1:0-14930 GCA_009831015.1 Picea engelmannii | reverse complement strand
TAATAATTCCATCCTCTAACATTTCTTCGACCATGCGCTCAATTTCACTCTTCTGGGCATAGGGGTATCTGTATGGCCTGATGTTAGGAGGAACACTCCCAGGAATTAGGTGAATATCATGATCATGATTTTCAGTGGGTGGAAGACCTTTGGGAATATCTTCAAATACTTTGGAATGCTTATCAATCATCCCTTGGAGATCTAAAGGAATAGATGGCTTGGATGTTTGAACATCTAGTGAGCATAGTTGTGCAATAACACCTTGATTCCCCTTTTTCAATAATTTTGTCATGTCGTTATAGCTTATCACCTTACTAGGTTTCCCTGTGATACCTCTTAACTCAATTTCTTTTCCTTCCAATGAAAATTTCATGAAAAGTTCTTGAAGATTAAAAGCCATTGTTCCTATTGATTGTAACCATTGGATTCCTAGTACAACATCAACACCACCCATGGGTATAGCAATCATTGGACTATTCATTACATATTCCCCCATAGTAAGATTGATCTTATTGCATTTTCCTGAGCAATTATTAGTTCCTCCATCTGCAATCATTACTTGAAACTCTGGTGCTGGATATATAAAGAAATTGAGATCTTTGGCTAATTTATAGTGAATGAAATTATGAGTACTTCCATAATCAATTAGGACTATTACCTTTTTCTTTTTGATATATCCTTCGATCTTGAGGGTTTGAGGAGTACTAATTCTAGCCAATGCATTCCATGATATCGTGGGAGTCAACTCTTCAAACGAAATTGATTCTACGTTTTCATCTTGAGATGGTTCTTGTTCATGTTCTTGTTTTTCTTCCTCTTAACAATCTATGCAGAATAATTTCTTCTCACCACACTTATGTCCCTTACTGTATTTGCTGTCACAATTAAAGCATAAACCTTTTTCTTTTCTTTCCTCCAATTGTTGAAGTGTCAACCTTGTAGGTTGAGGTGTTTTAGAAGAAGGAGCATTATTCTCTCTATAGTTGTTAGTATTGTCCCTTCTAGTAGCTATAGCCATATTTTTACTTTCAACATTTCTTGCCACCCTAAATGCATTCTCCAATGATTTGGGTTCCCAAAGGCGAACCTCATGTTGAATGTTATCTCTTAAATTTCCTATGAATACATCATTCAAGTGCTCATCTGGAATATCTATTACCTTTATATTCAATCTTTGGAAGTTCTCAACGTGCTCTGTAATTGAACCCTTTTGCTTGAGATTTATCAATTGGCTAAAGAAGGTATTGCTCCTTGTATCCTCATAGTGTGCTATCATTTCTTCCGTGAAAATTATCCAATTGATGAGTGATTTACGAGAACAAAGCCATATATACCATACAAATTGATTGGGTTCTAAATATAAAGAAGTAATTCGTACCTTTTGTGTATGTGGCACATTATGTAGATCAAATATTTGCTCCATTTGAAGTATCCATGTGATAGGGTCCTTTCCATCAAACTTCCTCATATCGATCTTAGGAACGTGGTTGGTCTTCAACCCAAAGTTAGAGTTTATCCATTCTTGATTCACCTTCCTTGTGTCCTCATCATGAATTTCATGGGATACATTTTCACTTTCAGGTGTCCTCTCTATTGCAATTTTTTTCAATCCTTCCATGATCTCCTCTTTTAAACCATCCATCTTTGCCTCCAACTTAGCTTCCATCTCTTGTAGTTCATCTTTTGTTACTATATTCTTTTGTAAATAATTTATGTCCCTACACATTTCTTTACCTTCATCAAGAGTCCAAGTAGTATTGTTTGGAGGATTATTTGGTGTAGAATTTCCCTTTTTGGGTGGCATGTTGGCCAAGTATCACTTTTGAACCTTGGTTTTGAGGTGGTTATGCTAGACAATCTTTCTTCTGTTGTATCCCCAAAGTTTAGGTGCTTATGGGTATGAAACTTTCTTTTTTGTAGTTCTCTGATATTTATTCTCTACAATGCCATAGGTCTGATCAAAATTGGATGTGCCAAGTGGAATTTACGGTAACTTCCCCACAACTTTCTAATTTTTGTCCTTTCTAGGAGATCTCACTTGTATAGCGTGCCTCGCACGAAATAATTGATATAAAATTCTGAAACTCTTACCAAAAATACTAGAGACTACCCACTATCCAATGCAACTAGTCTCATTCAATTTGGATACGCTAGGAAGAATTTATGATTGTTTTACCTGGAACACCTTCTTGAGACTAGTAAATAGGACTAGTTAGATACCCTATCTTCCACAGGGCATATCTACAAATGTATGATGACCCAAAAGCTTAAATGTTTACCATAGATACCTTACTAATTTCTGTGAATATCATTCAGAGTTCAGGGTCTGAAACATTACATAATTTTTTTTTATAGCGAAAATTACGCAATCACTTAGCTCAGGATGATTCCAGAACCCTATCTTGCACAGACTGTATCTCTAAAAGTATAAGGCCTCAAGAGCTGAAATTTTAACCCAACGTACCTTTATCCGTCTACTAAATATCCTCCAAGCCATTCCTTATGAAACATTGTATAAAACACGTTATAGTGAAAATTCCACAGTGTCTCATATGTAGCATCGAAACCCCAAGACCTTGAGCTCTGATACCATATGTTAAGAGCCAAATATCAATATAGCATAGAAAAACCCCATAATAAGTACTCAACGCCTTGAAAAAGAGATAAATTTAGATAATAAGCCTCTTTGAGGGGGCAACCTCCTTATTCCCACATAAATGTACAATTACAAGATGATTCAAAATGAAAATGTCTCCTTGGTATATATAGGAGACTAGGAGGTATAATTACAAATAATGGAATAAAGAAGAAAAAAATAAAATAACATTACTAATACAATATGCCCCAATTAAGGGGTAATGAGCCACTATTTAGGGATTAACACTTTTTTTGGTTGAATATGGAGTGATTGTTGCATTATTTCTGCATTTGAATTTTTGAGTGAGTTTCTGTGTGTAGAGAGCATTGTAGAGTTTTTTAGTAATGTGTAGTAAATTTTCTACTTATAAATTCTGTAGAGACATTGTCGAATAATAACGCTTCCAGGTAGAAGGTTGAGGTAGTTTCCAATTAAAGGAGTCATAGCCACCATCGATTTGTGTTGTCATTTCTCATTGTGTAAACCATTTATTGTAGAATATATGCTATATTAAAGTCACCGTCTCAGTTGTCTCCATGCACATGAAAAAAACTAATTCAAATCACTAATAGAAGGGTTGTGATTAAACTTTGTAGTTGTCATTGTTAGAAATTGACACCATTTTTCTAGATGGAGCCACTAACAAATAAGGGAGTTGACCTGTTATAACTATTGGGTGAATGCCACAAGTAAATCCTCTGTCGTAGAATACATAATCATCAGGTTGTAATATGTAGTTGTCATCAAAGGAGGTACCTATGCACCTTCAGCTCGATGAGAAGAGTCACCATGCATAAATGGCAGATTCCACTCAAAGAAGTCAACTGCATATCAAAGGATCCAATAAAAAGATCATTGATTTGAAGCTGCATGCATGTTGTCTTCATGAAATTCAAGATGTGAAGTCGTGTATCAATAATGTTTTTCACAGACACCATTTCCTCATGTCACCTTCAATGTGTCTTTGTTTCATTGGATCCACATACATGATGTTGAAGACTTTTGTCTTCATAGATCGGTTCATAGCATGTGCACATAATACTCATATCTTTCTCCAAACAAAAAAAAGGATAGAGTTCTCACAACATCACATATTCGATGCCCAACATTAATATCAATAATTGGTCTCATGAATTTTCAATGGAAAATTGAGATTTTGCACTATTTTTATCTTTCCAATAATGCTAATTTCATCATTTTGACTTCAATAGTCTAGCAACAATTATCTTTCACTAGAAACATTTCATCTTCAAAGAAGAAGAGGGAGCAATCATATTAGTTTCATTAGTGTGTATTTTAGTAGAAAAGTTTTTGTTAATTATTGCAAATGTATTAGCATTATCCTTTATTTGTGAAATAAATGATAATGAACCTCCAAAATCATAGGGACAATGAAGGAGATAGCATATTCAAAGGGGGAATTTCAGGTTCAACTGAAGATGGATGGTTGTTTAGATAGTATGGGATGCTCAAAGATTGGAGAAAATATGTAACATCCCAAGTTTTAATCCCCATAAATTATAATGTGATTGTATAAATGTTGGTGAGATGATATGTTTGGGGCAAAGAGCCCATATTAATTAATGTGACCATGGGACAAGCGATGTAATATGCAAACTTTGTAAATCATAATGAAAAATAAAAATAATGTTGTTGCAAGTGGACATAGAAAGCATAATGGGGGGCTAAGTATCCACAAGAGAGAGAAGGGTCCAAGGGGTCCAAAAGGAAAATATTCATGGGTATTAATCTGAACCCACCTTGTCTATATTTTACCTTGTGTTTTGAGCCTCTATTTTCCTTTGGTGTTTTTCCAAATCCAATCATTGAATGCCTATAAGAGGGTGGGTGTGATAAGTCACTTCAATAATTTATTGTGAGCATGGTGCTGAGTAAAATCCTCCTTGGGAGGAGTGTGATTCAAGAAAGAAAGTAAATAAAGGAAATTTGCATGGGAAAGAAGGGGTCTTTTGGCCAGGGGGTTGAGGTGATCTGAAATCGGTGCTTAGCAATTTGCACTCTGACTTCAATTTTATCAATACCTTTTCTGAAAATGCATGTGCATATATAAGCGATAAAAAATTAAACAATGAAGAGAAATAACAGAAAACACAAAGAAACAAACCATTGACAGATTGAACACCAGAAGTTGATAATCGATTTCAAAAAATTCGCCTACGTCTCCGGGCCTTTGTCTTTAGTGGGGGAGGCTTTATTAAAGTTCAATGATTGAAAATATGCATCAAAATTACATCATTTAGGTCTCTGACCAACTCAGCTGTATTCTTCTCTGTCTCAGGAACGCAACACAATAGACGACAATGAAAACGGTGGAGTAGAACTCCCATAAATTGCCTCCAAAGATAAGCCACTCTTCTGGCTTCACTGCACAAGAAAACTTGGCTTTTGCAAACTCTTCTTCAATTTTCTCCAAGCTACTTGTTGCTTTCTTAAAAATCCACATTGGCTTGGTTTATATAACCATGAGGTAGAGGGCTCAAATCCCAACAACCCACCTCTTGTGGCACTCAATTTGGGCACTCAATTTGGGTCAATATCCACCAAGATATGGCCAAAAAAACATAAAACTCAACATAAAATCATTAAAAACCCAAAAATTAGCCAAATATATGGTGCAACCCCCTATTCACAGGCTCCTAGTCATGTGGGATCTGCCATGTAGCCGAGGGTTCGCTGGCACACTTTGGTCCCTTCCAGTCTTGGCTCCTGGTCTTGTGGCGATGGCCCATATGAAAACGCCCTACACTTCCATGCACCCACATCTGTTGTAGCCCCTGGTCAGTCGGGGTTGACCCCCACCAACCGAGGATTATCTTGAAATCCACGCACAATATCAATTCAAATGTATATTGCGCCATTTGGATTAATGAGGAACACAACAACTCGGTTGGTCCACCCCCTTTAACGAAGACATTAGCACCCACGAAGGTCACGGGTATGAATTCCCCGTAGCCACAACAATTTTTTTAAACTAGTTGATATTGGCAAAATCGCAGGGTACCACGTGACACCCTCTGATTAGGCCACGTGTCACCATGTGATTGGACCGTACCATACAATCACTGACATAGAGCATACAATCAACATTCCATGTCACCGCTGTACATTCCAGTCAATTACCACATCATCCACTGTACAACCCAGTCACCTGCCACATCACTTGTCAGACAACCACGTGTCGTGCCACATCATCATCTATACTTCACAGTCACCCTACAACATCAACACCCGTACAGTCCAGTTTTCGTCTGTACTTCCACATGTCAGTCTGCTATTGGGACACATCATGTATGGACTGCCATGTGTCATGTCCGTACAATGCCATGTGTCATATTTTTATTGGTCCAAATCAACCCTTAAAAATGCCAAAAATCACTGTCACGTGGCACATCCTGGTGCTTCCATGTGTCCTGCTGATGTCATCATGACATCATGTTGATGTCATCTACTACATGTCCTGCTGATGTACTGTTGACATCAACAATACGGACTATTGACTTTGAATTTGACTTTTTTCCAGTTTGACTTGAACTTCAGATCGCGATAACTTCGCCATACAGAGTCCATTTTCGGAAAAAAAAAAATATACTACCAGAATCAGAACGACAAGCCCTACGAAATGACATTGGTTTAGTTTGAATTCGGGAACTTCAAATTTTTGGCCTTTCTGGATCCATTTGGATCACACCTCCCCATTAAGACCTTTTGGTCCTCCAAAAGGGTATTACATCAATTGACTACATCATTACATCAATCGACTAAAAACAAAATAGCCTAGACTCAACAAAACATTAACTAGACCCAATAAGTGATTTCATAAATCAAATCACTTTTATTACATCAAGTAGACGAACACTGACTCAATGAAATATTTACATATGGGGAATAAAATTCACCCAGTTCCAAGCAGATGGCCCATCTCCAGCCGATGGAGTTTCGTGGTCATTCTTCTACTCTTCTGCATCATCCTTATTCTACTCTTTTGCAACATCCTTCTTCTTCTCTGGCCCTTTAGGATTTTTGGAGCGTCTCAACTCTAGATGCAACTTCCAACAACTATCTCCACAATGCCCATTAATTTGACAATGTGAGCAATAATTTCATCCTCGGATGAATTTGATGAAGCCTTGCCCAAACTGATTAGAATCCCCATTGGATTTCTACAACTCTTGTCTTGGTTGTGTTGAATTTGCACGCGGATTCTTCTTGACCTGCAATGTTGCATCATCTTGTATTGGCGTACTCCTTGTCGCCATGATATTTTTTCCGTATACCTTTTGCTTCCAACATACTACAACACAATGGTTATGACTGCCACACAATTTGCATGGAATTGTTCTTCTTATAAGTTCCATGACCCTAACATGTTTTTCATTAAAGGTAGGTGAAGGAGATTTATACCTTTCGACCTTTTTACCTTTCTTTCGTGACTAATTGTTCGTGTCACTACTGGCTTGAGCTTCTTTCTTACCTCGATGAGTTTAGAACCATACTGGTGTCATTTCTGGATGTCACTGCCAAAAATGGTCAACATCGTGTCCTAACTTTTGACAATGTGTACAACAAACCACTGGATTTTTGTCATTAGTAGACTCTTCAACATATCTCAATCCTTCATGGAGTGGTCTCTCTCACACTTCGATAGGCTTAGCTCTGTCGTGGCCATGCTTTCCAAGTCCTTGTCCTTTCATGTATCCAAAATTGGATAGAATTTTCATACCAATTCCTTTGGTATGTTTTTTAAACGTGGCAATATCCTGATTTTTTGACTCCACTTCCTAATTAACTACAGGAGAAGCTGGAGTATATTGAGTACTTTCCGTTGGCGAGGAAAATGTGCCAATGGCCTCTCCTACTGGCTGCTCCTCAACTGGAGTAGCAGGAGTATACGAATCCTCCTCATCGGATTTCCTATAGAATGGATGAATTCCATCATCCTTGACAAGACTCAATCTTCTAATATAAGGACTTCTTCCAACTGGCCTTTCTTTTGTTGCTAATACCATTGTTTGCAACCTTTCCCTATCTTCCTCAAGGATTTTCACCAATCTTCGAAGCTCAACATTTTTTCACTGAATCTGTTGATTGATCTCCTCAATTTCTTGGATTCTAGATCTCTTCAATACTTTCCCCATGCTTATTCACAATTCCTGCAATAGTCAACCTGCTCTGATACCACTTGATCTGAAATCGGTGCTTAGCAATTTGCACTATGACTTCAATTTTGTGAAGACCTTTTCTAACAATGCATGTGCACATATAAGTGGTAAAAACTTAAACAATGAATAGAAATAGCAGAAAACAAAAAGAGGCAAACCATCAACATATTGAACACCATAATTTGATAATGGAGTTTCGAAAATTCACCTACGTCTTCGGGCCTTTGTCTTCAATGGGGGAGGATTCTCTATTAAAATTCAATGCTTAAAAATCTACATCAAAATTACATCATTTAGGTCTTTGACTGACTCAGCTGTATTCTTCTCTGTCTCAAGAATTCAACGCAATAGAAGGTACTGAAAAAGGTGGAGTAGAACTCCCAGAAATTGCCTCCAAAGCTCAACTACTCTTTTGGCTTCACTACACAAGACAACTTGGCCTTTGCAAACTATTCTTCAATTCGATCCAAGATACTTGTTGCCTACTTAAAACTCCATAATGGATTGGTTTATATAGCCATGAGGTAGAGGGATTAAATCCTAACAAACCACCTCTCGTGGCACTCAATTTGGGTCAACATCCACCAAGATATGCCCAAAAAACCATAAAAATCAACATAAAATCATTAAAAACCCAAATAATAAGGTTAAAACCCCAAAAATTAGCCAAATATAGGGCGCAACCCCCTATTTTCAAGCTCCTGGTCATGTGGGATCTTCCATGTGGTCGAGGGATGGCTGGCACACTCTGGCCCCCTCCGATCTTAGCTCATGTTCTTGTGGCGATGGCTTGTATGGCCACGCCCTACACTTCCACATTCCCACATTCGTTGCAGCCCCTGGTCGGTCTGGGCTGGCCCCCTCCGACCGGGGCTTATCCCAAAATCCACACACAATATCAATTCAAATGTATATTGCACCATTTATATTAACAAGGAACACAATAGCTCGGTTGGTCCACCCCATTTCACGAAGACGTTAGCGCCCACAGAGGTCACGGGTTCAAATCCCCTGAAGCCACAACAATTTTTTTAAACTAGTCGATATTGGAAAAACGCGGGGTGCCTTGTGGTGCCCTCTGATTGGGCCACATGTCACCCTATGATTGGACTGTACCATATATTCACCAACACAGTCAACGTACAACCAGCATGCCATGTCACCTTCGTACAACCCAGTTAACTTCCATGTCATCCGCTACCTAGTCACCTGCCACATCACCTATTGTACAACCACATGTCATGCCACATCATCATCCATACTGAACAATCACCCTTCCATGTTATCATCCGTATAGTCTAGATATGTTCGTACTGCCACATGTCATCCTGCCACATGTCATCCTGCCACATGTCATCCTTGATTTCTCCTAATATTTTCGTATTCTGACAATATTTGGAGAGGGTTTTTATTTACCTCCCATCTGTCTAGAAAACTCCTTTGAAATGAGGTAAGGTCAAGGACTGAGGCGGCACGTAAACCTTTATACCATTTCTTAATGTCACATGTCAAAATTTGGGCAAACAATCTCATTTGAACATCAGCCTCATCTACTTCGTGCAGGTCAAAATAATCATTCATTTTATCAACGTGTTGTTGGGCGTTCAAAGGTCCTATTCCGTTGAACTGTGGGAGTCTCGTTTGATAGTCTTGGGGCATGGCATGAAGAGGCGCGACCAACACCAAGGGAGCGTATCTGGCTGCTATGATAGGTGGAGGAGGTGGGATAACAAACTGGATGATAGGCGAGGTAGCGACTGAAGACGAGGACGAGGAGGGACTGGCTAGCACCAAGGGAGTGCTTTGCGGTTTAGCAGTGGGGGATAGAATTTTAGGAGTCCGGGGTTGCAAAACGGTTAGGTCAAAAATGATTTCAGTCACAAAACTGTCAGATCTTGTCCTAACCAGGCTTTGTTCGGAAAGTGTGTCAAAGTCTAGGTTTTGAAAGGTAACGAGCTCCCCTGAACAGGAAAGGGACTTATGAAAGGGAGTATGACTTACTAAACCTTCAGCTATGGTCTTTTTCCTGAGCAACTGTTCTGCGTTATCTATTACTATCGCAGGTTCTGGGTCTGGATGAGATCGAGTATAAACTTTCTTAGGAGCCAAACTTCTTTTTGATTTTTATATATATACTTTTTAGTTTTACGAGTCTGCAAATAATATGTACAAATTTTAATCAACCTCTAAACATTATTTTCTTCTCAAATTTGCAATATTTCAGGAACAAACTTTCTTCTAGGGAAAAGAAAACGTAAAGCTATAAATTTTTAATTATGTTCGTTCTCCCCAGTGGAGTCGCCACTATGTTAGTGCTCTGTAAATTTCCTAGAGGTTGTTCAAAAGAAGAAATCTACGAGAGGTAACTTTATCCAACCCGCTTTTGAAGCTGGGATCTAGCCCTTCCAACTTCAGAGAGGGATCTCTCTATATGATTTAAATATGTTTCAAATTTTAAATATTAGGCTAGGTAAATAAATAAGTTGGTCTTGTTGTCGTAGTGTTTGTCGAGTTGGTTGAGACAGTTTACACATCCAGTGGGCTATGGGGTCTGTGTCATAAAGATGAAATCCAAACCAGAAAACCAAAGGAACCTTCCACATGGCGAGATAATATAATCACTAAATTCTTTGATAGCATAAATGAGGAATAGCAGAAAAGATGAGAAAGACAATTACAACAAAGAAGCAATTAAGAATTTCTTTATTGTAAAATGAGAAGATAAACACTTAAATCTTTTGAGTCAGAAACAGGGTATACGAGATAAATCCTGCAACGTTTGTTACTTCTAAAGATTAGATTCAGGAAACAGTATGATAACAAAGTGAGAATAACATTTAACATAGGGAGAAAAACATCACCAGTGAATACACGCAAGAATCCTGTAAAAGTGTCTCTTTGTATTAATGGTAGATCTCTTCAAAAATATTACAATCTGATAGCTTGCAGGGCGTGAAGATCAACAACCCGCAATACTTCGAAAGATGAAGTATTTATAACTCAAAATAAAAAATGATCCTGTCATCAATGACCAGGACGTGCTAAATCTATTTTTGGTGTAACTAACTTAACAAATTTCATAAATCTAGGAACTGCTTGATGATGTATCACAACTGCATGTTGTTTTCTGGGTGGACAGTTGGTGAGGCCTCTACACGACCTCATATGAATGGACAAATGACTGGGCTAGGACAACTCATCAACTACTCGATCAGATCACAGAGTTCCTCCCATCGAGGATGACTGGGTATGTTGACTTTGAGTAGCCTTCGATAAACATTGTCCATTTCTGTGTACTTGGCGAAGGTAGGTTTGGTGATGAAGATGTATCGAATCTCATGTTGAATACTGATGTCCCACTGAAGAAAATTTAGAAATGCTTTGCCAGTGATGTTGCCTTGAATTCATGAAAACTTGGATTTGTCCTTAGCAACATCGACCAGTCTCTTTTTATAGTCTAGGAGCATCAATTTATCATTACCTTCAGACCAGGAAGACCTTTCTTCTGTAGATCCTCAATCTTACTAAAAAACCTTTGTACCCCTAGGTCCATGGCCTGAACCTTTTCTTCCAGCTGAATCATTAATCCTCTCTTGGTCAAAACTCTTTTGACCTCGAGGATGGTCTTTGTCCTATCTTCAATTTTCATCTCTTCCAGCTCCTCCCTGGTCTTAGAATTTAGGAACTTGATGATTTCGTTAGCCTGTGTTGACATCTCTCCCAATTCTGATCTGATATTCTCAATAGCCTGTTTGCTTCTCTGCACCAATTCATTCTGCTCAAAGATGATCTATATCATGGGCCATATCTCATTCATGGACTTGGTGATGTCTGTCCATACACTTTCTTTAACTTCAGCCAGAGTTTTACCTGCCACTGTTTGCTTCCGGAGCTATTGTAACTCTTGTTTGAGCTGGTCTGTCACATGCTTTTCCTTGGAGAGGATGTTTTGATAGGAAGATTTGAGTTCTTGAAGGTTCTCAATCTCCTTTTTTAGCCTGCTAATCTCTGTTTCCTGCAGGTTCATATTTTCCATAGATTTATCCAATTCGGCTATCTTTTCCAGGGGTGTCAGTGAAGTCGCAGATGGGACTTTTGTCACTGACGTTGTGCTCACTCTCGAAATTGGAATGGCACTCAATGGAATGAATTCCATTGGCTTCATTTGTTCCTTCTCTTTTACTAGCTTCTCCATCTCAGCTTCCAATTCCTTTAGTTGTGCATTCTTCTCCATGAGTAGTTTGAGCATTTCATCTTTTTCTCCTTCTTTCTCTACTATCTCCTTCATCTGTGAATCCTCTATTGGTGGCAGTTTCATTTTTTTCCTTAAGGAGGCCATGTATCCATTTTTCTTTTTAATCATCGCCTCAACTGCCTTCACGTTTGAGGGATCATACCCGATCTTAAGGACCAATTCCTCCAAAGTCTTGATTCTGTTGTCCTTGCCAAAGGACGATATCTTCTCTAACTTCAATTGTGTTTGAATGTTGTTCAGGGACACTTGCAATTTGGACATAGTAGTGGAAGCATGCGCCATCGTATAGAAGAACATTTCCCCTGTTTGTTTGTGCAGATCCATCTGATCGGTCGGATGCGCATCCTTTGTCTGGAATTCAAAGGTGGCCCTTTTGTAATCAGTGATTACCTTTGGATCTGGCACCTGTGCTTGGAGGAATGCCATATGCATTCTGCCCTTCTCGGTGTCAAATGCTGATAGCAGCCTATGTTGTGCAGTCAACGTCTGCTTCCAGAACTGGGTGCAAGTACTGCTGGTCAAGGTCTGGTTCCTTTTCTTGATTAGCTCATACTTTTAAAAGATGCTCAGCTTTGGTCCTACATTTCCTAGCTGGGTGGTCGATGGAGAATCTGTAGATTTCTTCGGCAACGCTGAGGTTATGATATGCTGGAGGCTTGCATTGAGGGATAGCCTATCAACCTTGGTCACTTTAGTAGAGGGGACTTCCTTTTCCCCAGTCGGGTCAGGAGCTGAAATGGTTTTAGACCTCTTGGTATATAATTGAAATTCTTCTGGCGACACCTCAGTGATAGGTGGAGATAAATCTTGCCTAGGACTTTTCTCTTTCGGAACCTGTGGTGTGGTTGTTTGCGATACAGTGGCTAGGGGATCATGCTGTTCTTCTTCGACCAAAGTGTTAGGCTCCCATACCGTCTGGTTTGCAAATTTCTCGACTTCAAGCCTAGATTCGTGGACATACAGGATGTTCTTGTTTTTCACCCTCATCTCAGAGATAATCCCACACAGATCGTAATACCATGGGAAACTCATGAATAACTTCATTTCCTTCAGTAGCCTGTCTTCTTCTTCTCTAGCGCCACAATTGTTGCAAATGAAAGAGCCAATCTGCCCTTTGATTATGAGCTATTGCTTTTTCTTTAGTGACACAAAATGGATATCATTAGAGTTTATCATCTTCCTTATATACTCCAGAGCAAACATTCTGACAGGCAGGTGTTTTGGAAGCTTATACGGGGCCAACTCGAACCCATATAATCTGATCTCAGTGTGATTTTGGTATAAATACCAATCACCTGTCTTTGTGTGATCCGAAAGATGCAGGATCCTCTAAACTTCATCATTTATGCGAGGCTCAGGCCTACCGCTAAGCAAACTTACCACTGGGTGGTAGAATTGATCGATGAACTCCTTGAAACTGAACTCTATGGAGTTATGCTTGAGCAAGGAGGTCCATGCGGTCACTGCCTGGGGTCTACCGTCTCCATCCATCTTCTGCGTGGAAAAAGCAAATTTGTCCGCTTGGAAGAAGATGAACAAGTAATCTAGTATGGACAAGTACCAGAACATGCCTTCCGTGGTAAAATTTACAAACTGTTCGTGAATATTGGTCGCCAGGAACGTGCTGAAGTCGAACTGGGTAGTGGGCTTCTCATCGGTGGAGAAAATGGATAAAAATCCCAGAATGGGTTCATCTACCCACTGATTTGAATAGTATCCCAACAAGGCGCATAGGGACGAGATGATCTGGTTTCCTTTGGTCGAAAACATGGAAGAAGGATAAGGGGGATTTGTGGAGGGAAATTGAGCATATGGTGGGAGGAAAAGCTCAAATATTTGAGCTCTTTGGGGGAAGGTCATTTTCTGGTATAATTCTTTGAGAATTTCAAGGTTGAAAGGTGATACAGAGTTATCTCGGGGGATTTGCATCATTTGGTCGATGGATTCAGGCGTGATGAGGAACATAATTTCTCCAGATGAGGAAACGACAGCTCTTTACTCGGGAATGTAGTGTGCTTGGCACTTGAGGGAAAGCTCTGGAAAAGGGTGAATCTGAGGAAAGAGATATAGGGGTAAGTTGGACTCCCAGAGTCCAATTTCGTCACTCTGGTCCAGGAAAAATTCCTTGAGCCACGACTGATGGTCTGCGAAATCAAAATCTCACTTTGTATATGCGATTAATCGATCTTTGTCGGCCAGTGGGATCCGGTCAAGGTTGACAGGAGGCGGGAGAAACAACTTCTCCTCTCCTTCTGCTTGTTTTGACTTTGTCGCCATTACTACAACAGTACTTGCAAGAAAAACAACGTTAGCGGGGGCGACTGTGGATGGGGGCAACTGTGGATGGGGGCAACTGATTGTAACGGAGGAGAAAACAGTGTGAATTTTTCTGGTACGATGAGTGGGTAAATGGTGAAAATAGGAAGAATAAGGGTAGTTTTGAGTAAACGGGTGTCCGTTGGGCGCGGGAGACAAATCAACTGGTTAACGAATAGGTTATCCAGTAATAAATAGCCAACAGATCATTCAGAGTGTGATATGGTGGGTGACGGTGACTAAGGAATACGGATGGGTGAAGTGGCGGTTCTCGATTGGGGTAAGAATCATGGTGAGGGGGCTTGCCATGAGAGAATGGGGGGGAAGGACTGACATAAATTATGGGACGTGACTCTTTCGGGGAAGGTGGATGATGACATCAGGAGGTGACAAAGTGTTGGAAAGACAACACTTTTTCCGTAAACCAATTCATAGGGAGAAAACCCTGTAGTATTTCTCCAGGTAGTTCTGTAGGCCCATAATGCTTCAAGGAGCCTTTTGGACCAATCCTTTCTACTTTCCTTCACTGTTTTTGTGAGAA
>ML848012.1:21537-32521 GCA_009831015.1 Picea engelmannii | reverse complement strand
TAGTGGGATAGTTATAGTCCTAATTCTTCTACTTAGGAGGATGCAACTAAAATGCATTAATAGTTTCAATATTTTTTATAGAACTTCAGGATGAAGTTTCCTAGAGAGGGTGTGTATGTAGTGCCCCATTTCTTTCTACTTGTTTGACAAATTGGATCTTATATTTGAGGGCATTCGTTTACAAATGAACCAACTTATTGACTTGTATTATCATGATGAAAATCAAACTTTTTAATGATTTGACTGGAATTAAGTGATGAATTAAATGGGTTTATTTAAATATTTTTATGATAACATGGTTGGATTAAAAATAAATTGATATGATGTAACTGACATTGTCAACCCATATGATTGTGACACTTTGAAATGAAAATTTTGAATACATTAACTTTCAGATGCTACTAACAGTTTGTCTAGTGTGATAGGAAAGCCATAGGTTTGTATTGATCTAGAATTGCATCAAAATTATATTGGACCTCATATTGTGTTAGGATATTATAATAGTTTATGTGTTTAATATTATTCTTTTATTTTGATTGTGGAACAATTTGATGCATTTATTGTAGTGTGTGTAGGCATAGGGAACATATTTGTCAATCAATCCATATATGGGTGCTAATGGGTTTGTATGGAAGTGTACAAGGTACCATAAATAGAAGAGGAATAAGATTCATTTTTCCACCGCAAACATTTTCATGAACTGGGTTGGAATTTCAATGATGCTTTTACTTAGAGGTTTCATGTTGTCATGAGGATAGGCCATGCATTTGGTAACTCATGATATTTAGCTGAAGGGCATGTAATAAGGTGATATACTTATTCCATATTGATCATTATTCTCTCAACAAGGGTGACAAAGGTTGAGTTAGCAATGTCTCAACAATTGCACCATTTCCCCCAATAAGAAAGTTGGACGCTTGAAGAGCATGTGTAAGCATGGCACCCTTTGATCCAAAATGGATCTAGGAAGGCCTAAAAAACAAAGTTCTTGGAATTGGACGAAACCAATACCATTGCATCTATCTTGTCGCACTGATTATGGCCATATATTTTTTTCCTCAAATTGACACTATATGCGAAAGCTATCACGTTCTGACCAAATTCCCAAACAAACAAAAAGTCAATTGGTCAAAGTCAATAGTCAAATTCAACACTGACATCAATAGTACAACATGTGACGTCAGCATGATGTCATGATGATGTCATCATGCTGATGTGGCATCACCAGGAGGTGACATGTGTCACTAAAATTTGGCGTTTTCGAGATGAGTTGGCACCTGTGCGGATTTGACACATGGCATTGTACGGATGACACATGGCAGTACGTACATGACGTGGCCCAATGGTAGGCTAAAACATGGTAGTACAGATTACAGCGAGGTTGTATGGATGATGATGTGGCAGGGTGACTATGCAGTACGGATGTGACATGGCACGACACGTGGTTGTACGACAGGTGACGTGACAGGTGACTGGGCTATATGAAAGCCGACATGGCTCACTGACTATGATGGTGACTGGACAGTACGGGCCAATCCCAAGGTGACACATGACCCAATCACAAGGCACCACGTGGAACCCCAAAATTTGTCAAGGATGACTAGTTTAAAAATTTGTTATGTTTCCAGGGGAATTGAAACCGTGACCTTTGTGGGTGCTAACGACTTTGGGGAAGCAAGTGGAATGGTTGGGCTAACGTGGTTCTTAGTATGCCATGTGGCATATTCCCCTTTTATTTTAGCTATTGTAGATTGTTTGGGATAGGCCCCGGTCAGTCACGGGCTAGCCTCGACCGACTAGGGGCTATAACCTCGAAGCTGGCAGCTGATTGGAGGGTGTGTGGAGATTAGGGACAGGTCCACATGGCCGCATATGACCAACACACTAGAGACTAGGGATAAACACCAACATTCCAGCTAGCCCAAGGCCATATAGAGGCGCGCATGTGACCATGAGCTCGAGAATAGGGGGGCTAGCGTGTATTTGCCCAATTTTTGGGTTTTAAAATTTATATTATAGGATTTTATGCTATTTTAGCCTGTTTTTGGAGGATTTTGGCCATTTTTGAGAGATCTACAACCCAATTTGAGGCTAGATCTTGGGAGGAAGTTGGGAGGATGATGCTCACTTCAAATATATATAAATCAAGGGTTCTTGGAAGACTTAGAGATGTTCATAAGAGGATAAATATTGTATAATTGTGAATCCAAAGCCATTTTTATGCAGGGAAGCCATTGAGGAGGGGAACTTTGAGGGCCAATTTCGGGAGCTTCGCTCAACCGTTTTCAGTGTCGTTAGTTGTGTTGGGTTCTTGAGGTCGAGAAGAACACAACTAAACCATATTGCAATCCAATTGACACTTTTTTGATGTACTTTTGAAGCATTGAAGAGAAATAAGAAAGCCTTACCCACTGAGACAAAGGCCTGAAGACGTAGGCAATCTTGGCGAACTCCGTAAACAACTTTGTTGTTATGGTTTGTTAATTATTTGTGCTTACTTTCAGATCTAAATTTCTTATTATGGCTTCCATGATATATCATTAATTTCTTCCTCTTTCTTCAATTCCTAATTGGTTAAAAAATTCATGTTTTAAAACTTAACCATAGTCTTAAAAGATCATTTCGGATCACCCTTGGTACTTAATAAAAGGTAACTCTTGAAGGGAATGGAGAAGTATGGAACCATTGTGTTGGAAACCACCAATTCTCTCAATTTTATCATGATTAAAAGTCATCACAAAGAGATAAAATCCTTTCTGTAGCTCCATCCTCCTAACTTTTAAAAATGATTTTGTCTTTTGGCTTCAAGGCGATTTATTGGGTTAACTTATTTCATGAGTTTTGCGTTTAGATTTCGTTTGTTTTGTTTAAATTTCATGACTGCAAGCATGAAATTCAAACAAAAACTTGGCTTGGTAATCATTCTATAGTCTATGTTTTTCTTCTTTTTTTACCTAAGAAATTACACTTTGAGGGAACCTATATGTGTTACTAAGTTTAAATTTCATAAGCTCATTGATTAATTGACTGCCACATATTATGGAGAATATGATTTGATCAGTTCTATGGTTGATTGTATGGTCTTATTAGTAGATATCCATAATCACGCTGCAAATTTGGGTTGACAATTGATATATGCTCTTTTCTCTATCAATCATATCATTGTCATGTCACTTGATACAGGTCCGATGAATCCACGAATACACCTCATCTTGTTGTCCTGTTCATTTAATGGACCTCATTCATTGTTTGTATTGGAATTTGATAGTGGTTGAGGGTTTGATCTTCATTATGTGTAATGGCTCATAGGTCTGTACGCCCTTTGGTTTTCTGTCTCTCCAAACTTAAGTTATCAAGCATGATAGTCTCCAAACTTTGTAGGTATTGGGCCATTTTAGTTTTCACGTACCTCTCCTTGCTACTTGTTTATTGGAAGTCGATGCCTCTCTCCCATGATATATACTGTGTCTATTTGACAGTGACCATGGTGCCTATGGTTTGAATCAAACCTAATGGTTTTCAGACCCTTCTTGCCCACGACGATGCCATAAATGATGTACAGGCTCATGATTGGAATGTCTTCATCTGGAAATTCGAAGGTTACAAAATTGCGGTCGCATAGGACTTTTATCAAACGTTTGATGAGTTTAGAGCCAAATTCGGGGATGTGCAATTGGAGGTCACAGAGGACTCTATAGCCCAGGCAACAGGACTGCCACAGGAACACGATAAATAGTTCAAAAATGCTAAAATGGAGGACGTGCCTTGGAGCTTGTTCATGGTCTCTCGAAAATATGCATGCTTCCCTAAAGGTATTCCTATTACCCTCCTAAAACCTCGATGGCATGACCTTATTTTGATTCTGAAACAGTTTATAACATGCGAGGGCAGGTATGGTTTGGTATTTTTATACCATATCCAACTGTTGATGTTGTTCCTAGGGTTTAAACTAAACATGCCCTTATACTTGTTGATGAGCCTATATAAAATGTCAAAACATTATAAGAGACAGAGCTTGAGCTCGCTTTCAAGCCTCTTTCATCACGTGCTTATAAGGATTATGTTGGTATCACACCTGTCTCGAATTGGGGACACTTGGGAAAGCTTCCTGAGTTGAAACAATTTTTCCCAACCCGAAAGCACAGTGAACTCACCTGTAAATGTAAACCCCAATTATGTTAATCCCGTGACCGAGAGTCAAGTTTTCTATTCACATAATGACTGTGAAATTAATGAACCAGTTTCTGTTGCTTTGCAAACCCCCATGGGTAAAAAACCACGATGTATTTTCACACCCAGAAAATCATTAGAAGAGGTAGTTGACGAATCAAAAGGAAAGGTTTCCCCTGTTCTTGCTAATGAACTGAATCAGGGCCTTAGTGACAAACCTACTGTCAAGAAATTTTGTAAGAGAAAGAAACAGGATAACTAAGATTTGAATTTTATGAACAAGAGATATGGCCAATTGATATCTAGGAGTCTGCGAAATCGAAAGCATGATCATTTGAGCCTGATCTCAATGATTGAGGTAAATGATCACTGCTTAGACGACGAGATCAATGATTTCCTAGCACTAGAAGATCTGTATAACCAGTGTCTCAGGAACGAAACTACTGGTCAAGTTGTTCAATACAATTTTTTTTCTAGACTACCTCCATTTTTGAAAGGCCAAGAGGGCTTTGCTGGAATTAGCCATGACTTGAAACAAGCCACAGGAATATCCGAAGCATCCATTGATGAGTACGCTCAACCTCGACCTGCTATAGCACCGATACATTGTGACAATTTCTTAGACTGGGTAGAATGCTATTATAGGGACATACCATATCTACAGACACAATTAAAACATCTAGCTTCTCACAATTCTCTTCTTGAATGAGAAAATCAAGAGTTGAAGGCATGCACAGATCGAGAAAGTAAAAGGCTCAAGAGATCTGACAATATAATCATCAAACATGCAACCAACTTCAATGCCATCATTAATTTAGAACTATCTGAACCTTCACTGTCTAATTTCTAAAATGGTAAAATTTGTTTTTGATTTTATTCTATTATGAAAATCGAATAGGAAGATTTAATTTTTATTTTCTTTGTTAATAAAAGACTAGCTATAGAATCTCATGATTCTATAGCCAGTCTATTTCTGAATGTTAGTTGGCATTATTTTTTGAATATCAATTTTGTTTTGTTATCTATAGGAAAATGATGATTATGGTGCTATTTACATGGAGAAACTATCTTGGATCATGCACTGTGTTAGCAATAAAAAACGCACCGCTATTTTGATTGCATTTCTATCAATTCTTCATATGTTTTATCATCTTCTTGATACTCTTGGTCAGTATCAAAACCTTCATAGTGCTCATTAAGCTCCTATTTGATTACTCTGCTCATAAATCCTTTGTTAGCATGCCCCCGGACCTGCAATACACGATACAAATAAGGTCATTTATTCCTTTTCATGTCTATGTTATAGAGAATATAAAACATAAAAAATGTATCATTATTTTTTATTGTTATGTTTATTATCTCATAGTATGAAAAATAAATATATACGTTATATATGCAAGGTTCTAAGCTTGAACACCAAGTGTATTCAATCCCAAGCCTAGCACACAGTCCTAGCATCCAACACACCAAGCTATGAGATAATTACACCATATGTCAAGGAGAAATACAAGCACTTAACAACTTGAATCCATGCAAAGCTGCCACGAGGAAAACGATAGGTGCTCTGTCATAGCATGCAATCAGGAAGGATAAAAATATGTTGCTTCTATCAATATTATTGGCATTAAATAGACCGGACAATCAGGAGGTTATGGTTTTGTGGATTTTGTAAGCCATGCGGGAGCTGAAAGGGCCCTGCAAAATTTGAATGGTGCGCAGATGCCCAATATTCAACAATTTTTACAGGTTAAATTAGGCAGCATTTGGTATTGGAGAAAAGCGTCCTGAGATGGGACCTGATTATCCTATATCTGTGGGAGATTTGTCAGCTGATGTGACAGACTATATGTTGCAAGAGGCATTCCGATCTAGGTATCAAACTGTAAAAGGAGTCAACGTTGTAACTGATAGGGTTACAGGCCGTTCAAAAGGATATGGGTTTGTAAGACACATCATTATTGTTGGATGGTTCGAGAATCATCTCCACATATTAGAAATTATCAAATATATTGAAGCCAGAACCCAAACAAAAATACAAATAGTCCGGAGAGACTAATCTGGAAATGACAGAACGTTTGTCAGAGTTCATATTGATGGTGTTGCTGCTATTTTATGCTTCATAAGTTTTGTCTACCTAGCTAGCAAACATGACAAGGAATATCGTACAAATCATATGATATGGACTATGGTGAAGATTTCGCATATGAAAGTGCAGGTACTTGGTTCAAACAGATGGATAAACTAATATATTATGTGAATAAGGATGGTCGTGTTAATGCGTTTTATCGAATTCCAATTATCACCTGTGCTATAACAATGGTTCCAGACATCAAGGGGTTAGAATTCATAAAGGAGATACATTTAAGAACTGTCAAGGAGCTTGGAATCGATGAGTCAATCATTTCAGAGCTATTGCAGGAGTGTGAGCAACTTCTAACTGAAATTGCCTTGATGAAAGAGTTGACACCTCGTACAAAAGATTACCTAATTTCATTTGGGGAGCACTTATCAACAAGGATTTTTGCTAGATATCTAAATAATATTGGTGTGAAATCACGACAGTCTGATGCTTTTGTTCTACACTGAAGAAAAATATACATCCAATGAAAGTTGGCCTTTGAAGAAAGATGACTTTTCCTGTATGAAGATTATTCAAATGTTGATTGGACAGGGTATTTCATCAATCGACCTTCTCTGAAAAGTTATGTGAGAAAACTTTCAGGGTGCTACTGGGCAAGCAACTGCATGGAATATTTTGTCTTTGTAAAATGATTTGGGATGTTGTTATTGGAAGTCAGTGTTTTTGTGTTTTTTTCTACAAGGGAATTATGCTAGTATATGGAATGCTTTGAAGCGCACTCTCATTCTCTCAACGACCATTGCTAGTGTTGACACAATCATCAAGGCAATATACATTTTTGGTTTTGGTATTCCACTGTTCATTAACAACAATGATACAGGGGATTGGCAGAAATGGGGTTTCTGGCTTGTTTATAAACTCATTTTTGCCATAATCTATGCTTCCATTTTATCCCTCCCTTACACCAAATGGCACAACAGATTACCAACAAGACCAGCATTTTACAACTACACCTGTGCACCGTTTTTGCTGAACATCATATATGCACTTGGCTGTGACTTACTGTCATCTGGGATTTTCTTTCCAGGAAGAAGATTTATACTTGAAGGATGTCTAATATTCTAAGCTGTAGGATTTTATGAGGGAATGTATGATATGGGAGTAATCTATTTACAAGAGCATGCAAAGAAACTTCAAGTCTTTTGAATGATGCTTTGGAAAAAGGGACAACAGTGCAATCAGAGTACAAACAAGAAGAGGAACAAAAGAGGAGCAGGAGATAGGATGAACAGTTGTTGGTGACAGAAAGAAGGGAATTTCTTCTAAGAATCCTCGAAACTAAATACAATCATGCAGGTAAATACAGTTTTGATATTTTGATTTTTGACAGTGATTTGATTTTTGGCGGTTTAGGCGAGCCCAGGAGCGCTCGTTAACCACTGAAAGGGGGCCTTTTCGGTGGATAAGGCATTCAAAACTCAATACTCTTAACCACCAAAAGTCTGTAATAACCAGAATGCTTGAAATTTCGCCCAGATCAGAAATTTTCAAATCAGAATGAGACGAAACTTCTGTGAATAGTCAGATATTGAATTAGCAAGTCATATTTAAAGACTATCTATAAGGGAAGAGGTAAGAAGAAGAGTTTTAATCACATTTGGCATCTTTTCATAGGAAAAAGTTCAGGGGATGTTTGCTCATCTCAACCAATTCGAATTTGTCTCTCTTGGAGAGTCAGCATCCAGCCTTGAAGGTTATCCAGCACCACATCAGCAATCAACAAGAGAGAAATCTGGGATTGACCTCATTTTGGGGATCATCCCTCATCTTTTGCAATCGGATTTTGACTTACTATTTTTAGCTGATTTGATCCATGTTTTCATGATCTCTGAACTACTTTGTAAAGATATAAAGCTTAGGATAGAAGACAAACTAGAGGTTCGATTTTGGGTTCTACATGCTGCTACTGTAAGAGAGACCTATTCTTATTATATGAAAAATTGCAGGCTTCCTTCAGTGGTTTTGTCAGACTTTTCTTTTCTGTTATCTGATATCTTATGAGTGAATGTTCTTTATTGATGCTTAATCAATCTGCATGTGACTGTCATCTCACTAATTGATTGGTTAAGTTGAGAATAATAAGTTATTTCCTTAGTTGCTAAACCCATTGTGCTTGTTTTATATGAGTATAGTCTGGTTCAATAGCTATCTTCTCCACCTTTTAATCAAACCTTGTCTGACTGCATTACTCGAAGGCCTTGTGAGATTTTATATTTCTAGACAGTCTTGAAAACACAGTCCAGTCCCTAGATATTCATCTTGATCCAAAAACCACATCAATTATTTAGAAAACATTTCCAAAAAGAGTTAGTTACCAGGCATCTCCGACTTATAGCCTAGGAGAGTTTCCTGGAGTGATAACACACTGTATAGTTCTGTAGTTTCTTTCTTTTTCATAAAATTTTGTTACTATGTAATAAATTTTGACAAACCAACTCCTACAAGAATGGTTTCTTGTTGTACTATTTGTGTAAAACAATCTATTTTGGGGGGATTGCACTCTAGCTTGCATGATAAGAGTTTGTTAATCCAAAAATACTTTAAATAGTGATCATTGTTAGAGGTGAGAACAACTTTTGTTGGGATACATTATGGACATGTGATTTGAACAACTTATGGAGAAGTTATTCACCATTTGGCTGTAGACCTGTGTGATGCTTATTCCATTTTTGTTCTTTCATTGCCTCGACCTTATGAAATATTATTATCTGTGATGTAAATTTAGTTTGTTTATCATATGGTGTTTCATATTATTAAGTATTTAGATGTTGTCTATAATTTGTTATTCCATTTGACAGTTGTGATCAATCTACCATTTGATTATTGTCGATTTATTCTAGATATTAAATGATGGATTATATTAGTACTTTGAATTGAGTTTTCCTTCATTCTAAGTTATTGATTATCATGAGATCATATGATTTTTTACAGTTATCATTCTGCTGTCATATTCTCACTCTGACACATCAAAATTTTTCTTTGAATTTATTCTGGAGATGATCAAAATCTGGACCAGGGGGCAAAATTTTGCTCAATTTTCAAAGTGTTCGGAATGCGATGAAAACGGTTCCATTGTATCTGTCTCGTCTTCCTGATTTCGGCAATATATTTACTTTCTCAAACGGAGTCCGTATGGAGAAGTTATCGTGATTTGTTCACCAAGGCAAACAGGCAAAATCTTTGGATGCTAACTGCACCTGTCCGTACAGTCCGTACGGTGACGTGTCAGGGCCGTATCGTCCATACAGTGATGTGGCAGGTGGATGATATGGTGTTTTCATTGGTTGATGTTGACAAATCATGTGTTGACACGTGTCTTGTACCTGGCGAATGGTGTGAGGACACGTGGCCCAATCTGGAGGCGCCACATGTCCCTCATTTTTGGTTCATATGGTTCTTGTATAAAAAGTAATGGGAGTCCGTGGGGTTCGACCCCGGGACCTCCCTCCACTATGCAAATTTCTAACAAAGACCACCCTACCAATCCGCCTACACTATGTTTCTTACCATATAACCTTTTGCAATGTATTTTAATTCAAATATGTGTATAATTGTTGGGGGTCGGGCCGGGGCTTAGCCCCAGCCCGTGGTCGCGTGTTTGTTATATATGACCATGGTCTGTTTGAATTGTGTGCGGAGTAAACCATAGCCCATGGACTATGGTAATGTGTTAATACATTTGCGCAGATTTAAATGCCCGAACCAAGTTTGTATTACCATATATATTATATGGTGTGCGTGGTAATGGTTAGCGTGGGGGTTTGAACCGTGACCCGTGACCGTTGTTTAAACCATGTATGTGTGTGCGGGAGTTTCCACGGTTTTCATAACTGTCCGCCGTGTGTCAATATTTCATTTGCTTTGTGAACGGAGCCCCCTATTAGTAGATGCGCATGGTCACATTGACCCCCACATGCCCGAGAGCTTGGCGGTTAGGGGCTGGAGGCGCCCCAACCATTCTACGGTTTGCACCGTTGGCACGGTAGCGCCCGGTGCTGGGTTTTAACATGTTTTGGGAGCATGTTCTTGGTTCATGCACACAGAGGTGCGTTTTGTAGAGCCAGTTCCAGCAAAGCTTGAAGGAGGAAAATGGAGGAGGCCTAATTTCTTCATCGTTTGGCCGATTGAGGTGCCGTAAAAGCCGAGCTAGGGGTTTTTGGATGTGATGGATCCATTGGTGCTGTTTTCAAGGCCATTTGAAGACTTCTTCTGCAAGTTTTTCACCTTTGAAGTTTCAGGAAGCTCTAGGGAGCTTGAAGCCCTCTTTGATGGAGGACATGGTTTGTTGAGCCTATGTTTGTTTTCTGTGATTGAATAATCATTTTTGGCTAATTGACATGCTCTGAACACATTGGGATAGGTTTCAGAGGCTGTTGAGGACATTTACAGGTGTTTTTTCCAAAGAGAAGCTCAGGGAAGCTTATGGCCACATGTAGAAGAGGTCATGCTCAGATGAGCCATGATCCGTTTTCAGAGTTCTATTAGTCATTTTTGGGGTTTTTATGTGTTCTGATCTCAATGGTACAATTTTTTTTTCCATTGGAGTTGAGCAGCAGCTTGTAAAAGAAATTTTGACTAATTAATCCCAGAGAGCCAAGTCCATTATGGAGGCTCAAGGAGATGTAGCCCGGAGGGGGGTGAACTCCTTTATCATCTTGTTCTTGTTGTGAGTTT